>JAWNPQ010000267.1:0-37921 GCA_035047465.1 Drosophila sordidula
TATTGACTACATGCACCTCTCCACTCTCCAACCTTATCCAAATAATAACAATAAGTATGCAGAGCTGCTATCTTGGCTCTAAATCAGATATTTATATAAATCTAGTGGATGCAAATATGCAGTACATTTATTGACTACTTGCACCCCTCCACTCACCAACCTTATCCAAATAATAACAATAAGTATTTAGTGCTGCTATCTTGGCTATAAATCATATATTTATATAAATCTAGCAAATAATATCAATAAATAGTATGCAGAGCTGCTATTTTGGCGCTAAATCAGATATTTATATAAATTTAGCAAATATTCGGTACATTTATTGACTACATGCACGCTTCCACTCACCAACCTTATCCAAATAATAACAGTAAGAATTATGTAGTGCTACTATCTTGGCTCTAAATCAGATATTTCTATAAATCTAGCAAATAATAACCATAAAAAGTATGCAGAGCTGCTATCTTGGCGCTAAATCAGATATTTATATACATCTAGCAGGTTTCCGGTACATTTATTGACTACATGCAGCCCTCCACTCTCCAACCTTTTTCAAATAATAACAATAAGTATTCAGAGCTGCTATCTTGGCTATAAATCAGATATTTATTTACATATGTCAAATATTCGGTACATTTATTGACTACTTGCACCCCTCCACTCACCAACCTTATCCCCACCAAATAACAACAATAAGAATTATTTAGTGCTGCAATCTTGGCTATAAATCATATATTAATAGAAATCTAGCAAATAATATCAATAAATAGTATGCAGAGCTGCTATTTTGGCGCTAAATCAGATATTTATATAAATTTAGCAAATATTCGGTACATTTATTGACTACATGCACGCTTCCACTCACCAACCTTATCCAAATAATAACAATAAGAAGTATTTAGTGCTGCTATCTTGGCTCTAAATCATATATTTATATAAATCTAGCAAATAATAGCAATAAAAAGTATGCAGAGCTGCTATCTTGGCTCTAAATCAGATATTTATATAAATCTAGCAGATTTCCGGGGTGTTTATTGACTACATGCAAATATGCAGTACATTTATTGACTACTTGCACCCCTCCACTCTCCAACCTTATCCAAATAATAACAATAAGAATTATTTAGTGCTGCTATCTTGGCTCTGAATCATATATTTATATAAATCTAGCAAATAATAGCAATAAAAAGTATGCAGAGCTGATATCTTGGCACTAAATCAGATATTTATTTACATCTAGCAAATTTGCGGTACATTTATTGACTACTTGTACCCCTCCACTCTCCAACCTTATCCAAATAATAACAATAAGTATTCAGAGCTGCTATCTTGGCTATAAATCAGATATTTATTTACATATGGCAAATATTCGGTATATTTATTGACTACTTCCACCCCTCCACTCTCCAACCTTATCCCCACCAAATAACAACAATAAGAAGTATTTAGTGCTGCTATCTTGGCTCTAAATCAGATATTTATATAAATCTAGCAAATAATAACAATAAAAAGTATGCAGTGCTGCTCTCTTGGCTCTAAATCAGATATTTATATAAATCTAGCAGATTTCCGGGGTGTTTATTGACTACATGCAAATATGCATTACATTTATTGACTATTTGCACCCCTCCACTCATCCAACCTTATCCAAATAATAACAATAAGTATTTAGTGCTGCTATCTTGGCTATAAATCATATATTTATATAAATCTAGCAAATAATATCAATAAATAGTATGCAGAGCTGCTATTTTGGCGCTAAATCAGATATTTATATAAATTTAGCAAATATTCGGTACATTTATTGACTACATGCACCCTTCCACTCACCAACCTTATCCAAATAATAACAGTAAGAATTATTTAGTTCTGCTATCTTGGCTCTAAATCAGATATTTCTATAAATCTAGCAAATAATTACCATAAAAAGTATGCAGAGCTGCTATCTTGGCTGTAAATCAGATATTTATATAAATCTAGCAAATTTCGGTACATTTATTGACTACATGCACCCCTCCACTCACCAACCTTATCCAAATAATAACAATAAGAATTATTTAGTGCTGCTATCTTGGCTCTAAATCATATATTTATATAAATCTAGCAAATAATACAATAAAAAGTATGCAGAGCTGCTATCTTGGCTGCTAAATCAGATATTTATATAAATCTAGCAGATTTCCGGTACATTTATTGACTACATGCACCCCTCCACTCTCCAACCTTATCCAAATAATAACAGTAAGAATTATATAGTGCTGTATCTTGGCTGTAAATCATATATTTATATAAATCTAGCAAATAATTACATAAAAGTATTTTGTAATGTTTATAATAGCAAATATGCGGTACATTTATTGACTACATGCACCCCTCCACTCACCAACCTTATCCAAATAATAACAATAAGAATTATTTAGTGCTGCTATCTTGGCTCTAAATCATATATTTATATAAATCTAGCAAATAATAGCAATAAAAAGTATGCAGAGCTGATATCTTGGCACTAAATCAGATATTTATTTACATCTAGCAAATTTGCGGTACATTTATTGACTACTTGTACCCCTCCACTCTCCAACCTTATCCAAATAATAACAATAAGAATTATTTAGTGCTGCTATCTTGGCTCTGAATCATATATTTATATAAATTTAGCAAATAATAGCAATAAAAAGTATGCAGAGCTGATATCTTGGCACTAAATCAGATATTTATATAAATCTAGCAGATTTCCGAGGCGTTTATTGACTACATGCAAATATGCGGTACATTTATTGACTACTTTTACCCCTCCACTCACCAACCCTATCCAAATAATAACAATAAGTATTTAGTGCTGCTATCTTGGCTATAAATCATATATTTATATAAATCTAGCAAATAATATCAATAAATAGTATGCAGAGCTGCTATTTTGGCGCTAAATCAGATATTTATATAAATTTAGCAAATATTCGGTACATTTATTGACTACTTCCACCCCTCCATTCTCCAACCTTATCCCCACCAAATAACAACAATAAGAAGTATTTAGTGCTGCTATATTGGCTCTAAATCAGATATTTATAAAAATCTAGCAAATAATAACAATAAGAAGTATGCAGTGCTGCTATCTTGGCTCTAAATCAGATATTTATATAAATCTAGCAATTTTCCGGTACATTTATTGACTACATGCACCTCTCCACTCATCAACCTTATCCAAATAATAACAATAAGTATTTAGTGCTGCTATCTTGGCTATAAATCATATATTTATATAAATTTAGCAAATAATAGCAATAAAAAGTATGCAGAGCTGATATCTTGGCACTAAATCAGATATTTATATAAATCTAGCAGATTTCCGAGGCGTTTATTGACTACATGCAAATATGCAGTACATTTATTGACTATTTGCACCCCTCCACTCATCAACCTTATCCAAATAATAACAATAAGTATTTAGTGCTGCTATCTTGGCTATAAATCATATATTTATATAAATCTAGCAAATAATATCAATAAATAGTATACAGAGCTGCTATTTTGGCGCTAAATCAGATATTTATATAAATTTAGCAAATATTCGGTACATTTATTGACTACATGCACCCTTCCACTCACCAACCTTATCCAAATAATAACAGTAAGAATTATTTAGTGCTGCTATCTTGGCTCTAAATCATATATTTCTATAAATCTAGCAAATAATAAATAAAAAGTATGCAGAGCTGCTATCTTGGCACTAAATCAGATATTTATATAAATCTAGCAGATTTCCGAGGTGTTTATTGACTAATGCAAATATGCAGTACATTTATTGACTATTTGCACCCCTCCACTCATCAACCTTATCCAAATAATAACAATAAGTATTTAGTGCTGCTATCTTGGCTATAAATCATATATTTATATAAATCTAGCAAATAATATCAATAAATAGTATGCAGAGCTGCTATTTTGGCGCTAAATCAGATATTTATATAAATTTAGCAAATATTCGGTACATTTATTGACTACATGCACGCTTCCACTCACCAACCTTATCCAAATAATAACAGTAAGAATTATGTAGTGCTACTATCTTGGCTCTAAATCAGATATTTCTATAAATCTAGCAAATAATAACCATAAAAAGTATGCAGAGCTGCTATCTTGGCGCTAAATCAGATATTTATATACATCTAACAGGTTTCCGGTACATTTATTGACTACATGCAGCCCTCCACTCTCCAACCTTTTTCAAATAATAACAATAAGTATTCAGAGCTGCTATCTTGGCTATAAATCAGATATTTATTTACATATGTCAAATATTCGGTACATTTATTGACTACTTGCACCCCTCCACTCACCAACCTTATCCCCACCAAATAACAACAATAAGAATTATTTAGTGCTGCTATCTTGGCTATAAATCATATATTAATAGAAATCTAGCAAATAATATCAATAAATAGTATGCAGAGCTGCTATTTTGGCGCTAAATCAGATATTTATATAAATTTAGCAAATATTCGGTACATTTATTGACTACATGCACGCTTCCACTCACCAACCTTATCCAAATAATAACAATAAGAAGTATTTAGTGCTGCTATTTTGGCTCTAAATCATATATTTATATAAATCTAGCAAATAATAGCAATAAAAAGTATGCAGAGCTGCTATCTTAGCTCTAAATCAGATATTTATATAAATCTAGCAGATTTCCGGGGTGTTTATTGACTACATGCAAATATGCAGTACATTTATTGACTACTTGCACCCCTCCACTCCCCAACCTTATCCAAATAATAACAATAAGAATTATTTAGTGCTGCTATCTTGGCTCTGAATCATATATTTATATAAATCTAGCAAATAATAGCAATAAAAAGTATGCAGAGCTGACATCTTGGCACTAAATCAGATATTTATTTACATCTAGCAAATTTGCGGTACATTTATTGACTACTTGTACCCCTCCACTCTCCAACCTTATCCAAATAATAACAATAAGTATTCAGAGCTGCTATCTTGGCTATAAATCAGATATTTATTTACATATGGCAAATATTCGGTATATTTATTGACTACTTCCACCCCTCCACTCTCCAACCTTATCCCCACCAAATAACAACAATAAGAAGTATTTAGTGCTGCTATATTGGCTCTAAATCAGATATTTATATAAATCTAGCAAATAATAACAATAAGAAGTATGCAGTGCTGCTCTCTTGGCTCTAAATCAGATATTTATATAAATCTAGCAGATTTCCGGGGTGTTTATTGACTACATGCAAATATGCATTACATTTATTGACTATTTGCACCCCTCCACTCATCTACCTTATCCAAATAATAACAATAAGTATTTAGTGCTGCTATCTTGGCTATAAATCATATATTTATATAAATCTAGCAAATAATATCAATAAATAGTATGCAGAGCTGCTATTTTGGCGCTAAATCAGATATTTATATAAATTTAGCAAATATTCGGTACATTTATTGACTACATGCACGCTTCCACTCACCAACCTTATCCAAATAATAACAGTAAGAATTATTTAGTTCTGCTATCTTGGCTCTAAATCAGATATTTCTATAAATCTAGCAAATAATTACCATAAAAAGTATGCAGAGCTGCTATCTTGGCTGTAAATCAGATATTTATATAAATCTAGCAGGTTTCCGGTACATTTATTGACTACATGCACCTCTCCACTCTCCAACCTTATCCAAATAATAACAGTAAGAATTATTTAGTGCTGCTATCTTGGCTCTAAATCATATATTTATATAAATCTAGCAAATAATAACCATAAAAAGTATGCAGAGCTGCTATCTTGGCTGCTAAATCAGATATTTATATAAATCTAGCAGATTTCCGGTACATTTATTGACTACATGCACCTCTCCACTCTCCAACCTTATCCAAATAATAACAGTAAGAATTATGTAGTGCTGCTATCTTGGTCTAAATCAGATATTTCTATAAATCTAGCAAATAATAACATAAAAAGTATGCAGAGTGTATTGGGAAATCAGATATTATATAATCTAAGATTTATTGACTACTTGCACCCCTCCACTCACCAACCTTATCCAAATAATAACAATAAGAATTATTTAGTGCTGCTATCTTGGCTCTAAATCATATATTTATATAAATCTAGCAAATAATAGCAATAAAAAGTATGCAGAGCTGATATCTTGGCACTAAATCAGATATTTATTTACATCTAGCAAATATTCGGTACATTTATTGACTACATGCACCCCTCCACTCTCCAACCTTATCCAAATAATAACAATAAGAATTATTTAGTGCTGCTATCTTGGCTCTAAATCATATATTTATATAAATTTAGCAAATAATAGCAATAAAAAGTATGCAGAGCTGCTATCTTGGCTCTAAATCAGATATTTATATAAATCTAGCAGATTTCCGAGGGTTTATTGATAATGCAAATATGCGGTACATTTATTGACTACTTGCACCCCTCCACTCACCAACCTTATCCAAATAATAACAATAAGTATTTAGTGCTGCTATCTTGGCTATAAATCATATATTTATATAAATCTAGCAAATAATATCAATAAATAGTATGCAGAGCTGCTATTTTGGCGCTAAATCAGATATTTATATAAATTTAGCAAATATTCGGTACATTTATTGACTACATGCACCCCTCCACTCACCAACCTTATCCAAATAATAACAGTAAGAATTATTTAGTGCTGCTATCTTGGCTCTAAATCATATATTTATATAAATCTAGCAAATAATAACAATAAAAAGTATGCAGAGCTGCTATCTTGGCTCTAAATCAGATATTTATATAAATCTAGCAAATTTCCGGTACATTTATTGACTACTTGCACCTCTCCACTCTCCAACCTTATCCAAATAATAACAATAAGAATTATTTAGTGCTGCTATCTTGGCTCTAAATCATATATTTATATAAATCTAGCAAATAATAGCAATAAAAAGTATGCAGAGCTGACATCTTGGCACTAAATCAGATATTTATTTAAATTTAGCAAATTTGCGGTACATTTATTGACTACTTGTACCCCTCCACTCTCCAACCTTATCCAAATAATAACAATAAGTATTTAGAGCTGCTATCTTGGTATAAATCAGATATTTATTTAATATGGCAAATATTCGGTATATTTATTGACTACTTCCACCCCTCCACTCTCCAACCTTATCCCCACCAAATAACAACAATAAGAAGTATTTAGTGCTGCTATCTTGGCTCTAAATCAGATATTTATATAAATCTAGCAAATAATAACAATAAGAAGTATGCAGTGCTGCTATCTTGGCTCTAAATCAGATATTTATATAAATCTAGCAGATTTCCGGGGTGTTTATTGACTACATGCAAATATGCAGTACATTTATTGACTACTTGCACCCCTCCACTCATCAACCTTATCCAAATAATAACAATAAGTATTTAGTGCTGCTATCTTGGCTATAAATCATATATTTATATAAATCTAGCAAATAATATCAATAAATAGTATGCAGAGCTGCTATTTTGGCGCTAAATCAGATATTTATATAAATTTAGCAAATATTCGGTACATTTATTGACTACATGCACCCTTCCACTCTCCAACCTTATCCAAATAATAACAGTAAGAATTATTTAGTGCTGCTATCTTGGCTCTAAATCAGATATTTCTATAAATCTAGCAAATAATTACCATAAAAAGTATGCAGAGTGCTATCTTGGCTGCTAAATCAGATATTTATATAAATCTAGCAAATTTCCGGTAATTTATTGACTACATGCACCTCTCCACTCACCAACCTTATCCAAATAATAACAGTAAGAATTATTTAGTGCTGCTATCTTGGCTCTAAATCATATATTTCTATAAATCTAGCAAATAATTACCATAAAAAGTATGCAGAGCTGCTATCTTGGTGTAAATCAGATATTTATATAAATCTAGCAGGTTTCGGTACATTTATTGACTACATGCACCTCTCCACTCTCCAACCTTATCCAAATAATAAAGTAAGAATTATTTAGTGTGCTATCTTGGCTCTAAATCATATATTTATATAAATCTAGAAATATAGATAGTATGTTTATTGATAATGCAAATATGCGGTACATTTATTGACTACTTGCACCCCTCCACTGCCCAACCTTATCCAAATAATAACAATAAGAATTATTTAGTGCTGCTATCTTGGCTCTGAATCATATATTTATATAAATCTAGCAAATAATAGCAATAAAAAGTATGCAGAGCTGATATCTTGGCACTAAATCAGATATTTATTTACATCTAGCAAATTTGCGGTACATTTATTGACTACTTGTACCCCTCCACTCTCCAACCTTATCCAAATAATAACAATAAGAATTATTTAGTGCTGCTATCTTGGCTCTGAATCATATATTTATATAAATTTAGCAAATAATAGCAATAAAAAGTATGCAGAGCTGATATCTTGGCACTAAATCAGATATTTATATAAATCTAGCAGATTTCCGAGGCGTTTATTGACTACATGCAAATATGCGGTACATTTATTGACTACTTTTACCCCTCCACTCACCAACCCTATCCAAATAATAACAATAAGTATTTAGTGCTGCTATCTTGGCTATAAATCATATATTTATATAAATCTAGCAAATAATATCAATAAATAGTATGCAGAGCTGCTATTTTGGCGCTAAATCAGATATTTATATAAATTTAGCAAATATTCGGTACATTTATTGACTACTTCCACCCCTCCATTCTCCAACCTTATCCCCACCAAATAACAACAATAAGAAGTATTTAGTGCTGCTATATTGGCTCTAAATCAGATATTTATAAAAATCTAGCAAATAATAACAATAAGAAGTATGCAGTGCTGCTATCTTGGCTCTAAATCAGATATTTATATAAATCTAGCAATTTTCCGGTACATTTATTGACTACATGCACCTCTCCACTCATCAACCTTATCCAAATAATAACAATAAGTATTTAGTGCTGCTATCTTGGCTATAAATCATATATTTATATAAATTTAGCAAATAATAGCAATAAAAAGTATGCAGAGCTGATATCTTGGCACTAAATCAGATATTTATATAAATCTAGCAGATTTCCGAGGCGTTTATTGACTACATGCAAATATGCAGTACATTTATTGACTATTTGCACCCCTCCACTCATCAACCTTATCCAAATAATAACAATAAGTATTTAGTGCTGCTATCTTGGCTATAAATCATATATTTATATAAATCTAGCAAATAATATCAATAAATAGTATACAGAGCTGCTATTTTGGCGCTAAATCAGATATTTATATAAATTTAGCACATATTCGGTACATTTATTGACTACATGCACGCTTCCACTCACCAACCTTATCCAAATAATAACAGTAAGAATTATGTAGTGCTACTATCTTGGCTCTAAATCAGATATTTCTATAAATCTAGCAAATAATAACCATAAAAAGTATGCAGAGCTGCTATCTTGGCGCTAAATCAGATATTTATATACATCTAGCAGGTTTCCGGTACATTTATTGACTACATGCAGCCCTCCACTCTCCAACCTTTTTCAAATAATAACAATAAGTATTCAGAGCTGCTATCTTGGCTATAAATCAGATATTTATTTACATATGTCAAATATTCGGTACATTTATTGACTACTTGCACCCCTCCACTCACCAACCTTATCCCCACCAAATAATAACAATAAGAATTATTTAGTGCTGCTATCTTGGCTATAAATCATATATTAATAGAAATCTAGCAAATAATATCAATAAATAGTATGCAGAGCTGCTATTTTGGCGCTAAATCAGATATTTATATAAATTTAGCAAATATTCGGTACATTTATTGACTACATGCACGCTTCCACTCACCAACCTTATCCAAATAATAACAATAAGAAGTATTTAGTGCTGCTATTTTGGCTCTAAATCATATATTTATATAAATCTAGCAAATAATAGCAATAAAAAGTATGCAGAGCTGCTATCTTGGCTCTAAATCAGATATTTATATAAATCTAGCAGATTTCCGGGGTGTTTATTGACTACATGCAAATATGCAGTACATTTATTGACTACTTGCACCCCTCCACTCTCCAACCTTATCCAAATAATAACAATAAGAATTATTTAGTGCTGCTATCTTGGCTCTAAATCATATATTTATATAAATCTAGCAAATAATATCAATAAAAAGTATGCAGAGCTGACTATCTTGGCGCTAAATCAGATATTTATATAAATCTAGCAAATTTGCGGTACATTTATTGACTACTTGCACCCCTCCACTCTCCAACCTTATCCAAATAATAACAATAAGTATTTAGAGCTGCTATTTGGCTTAAATCAGATATTTATTTAATATAGCAAATATTCGGTACATTTATTGACTACTTGCACCCCTCCACTCTCCAACCTTATCCAAATAATAACAATAAGAATTATTTAGTGCTGCTATCTTGGCTCTGAATCATATATTTATATAAATCTAGCAAATAATAGCAATAAAAAGTATGCAGAGCTGATATCTTGGCACTAAATCAGATATTTATTTACATCTAGCAAATTTGCGGTACATTTATTGACTACTTGTACCCCTCCACTCTCCAACCTTATCCAAATAATAACAATAAGAATTATTTAGTGCTGCTATCTTGGCTCTGAATCATATATTTATATAAATTTAGCAAATAATAGCAATAAAAAGTATGCAGAGCTGATATCTTGGCACTAAATCAGATATTTATATAAATCTAGCAGATTTCCGAGGCGTTTATTGACTACATGCAAATATGCGGTACATTTATTGACTACTTGTACCCCTCCACTCACCAACCCTATCCAAATAATAACAATAAGTATTTAGTGCTGCTATCTTGGCTATAAATCATATATTTATATAAATCTAGCAAATAATATCAATAAATAGTATGCAGAGCTGCTATTTTGGCGCTAAATCAGATATTTATATAAATTTAGCAAATATTCGGTACATTTATTGACTACTTCCACCCCTCCATTCTCCAACCTTATCCCCACCAAATAACAACAATAAGAAGTATTTAGTGCTGCTATATTGGCTCTAAATCAGATATTTATAAAAATCTAGCAAATAATAACAATAAGAAGTATGCAGTGCTGCTATCTTGGCTCTAAATCAGATATTTATATAAATCTAGCAATTTTCCGGTACATTTATTGACTACATGCACCTCTCCACTCATCAACCTTATCCAAATAATAACAATAAGTATTTAGTGCTGCTATCTTGGCTATAAATCATATATTTATATAAATTTAGCAAATAATAGCAATAAAAAGTATGCAGAGCTGATATCTTGGCACTAAATCAGATATTTATATAAATCTAGCAGATTTCCGAGGCGTTTATTGACTACATGCAAATATGCAGTACATTTATTGACTATTTGCACCCCTCCACTCATCAACCTTATCCAAATAATAACAATAAGTATTTAGTGCTGCTATCTTGGCTATAAATCATATATTTATATAAATCTAGCAAATAATATCAATAAATAGTATGCAGAGCTGCTATTTTGGCGCTAAATCAGATATTTATATAAATTTAGCAAATATTCGGTACATTTATTGACTACATGCACGCTTCCACTCACCAACCTTATCCAAATAATAACAGTAAGAATTATGTAGTGCTACTATCTTGGCTCTAAATCAGATATTTCTATAAATCTAGCAAATAATAACCATAAAAAGTATGCAGAGCTGCTATCTTGGCGCTAAATCAGATATTTATATACATCTAACAGGTTTCCGGTACATTTATTGACTACATGCAGCCCTCCACTCTCCAACCTTTTTCAAATAATAACAATAAGTATTCAGAGCTGCTATCTTGGCTATAAATCAGATATTTATTTACATATGTCAAATATTCGGTACATTTATTGACTACTTGCACCCCTCCACTCACCAACCTTATCCCCACCAAATAACAACAATAAGAATTATTTAGTGCTGCTATCTTGGCTATAAATCATATATTTATAGAAATCTAGCAAATAATATCAATAAATAGTATGCAGAGCTGCTATTTTGGCGCTAAATCAGATATTTATATAAATTTAGCAAATATTCGGTACATTTATTGACTACATGCACGCCTCCACTCACCAACCTTATCCAAATAATAACAATAAGAATTATTTAGTGCTGCTATCTTGGCTCTAAATCATATATTTATATAAATCTAGCAAATAATAGCAATAAAAAGTATGCAGAGCTGCTATCTTGGCTCTAAATCAGATATTTATATAAATCTAGCAGATTTCCGGGGTGTTTATTGACTAATGCAAATATGCAGTACATTTATTGACTACTTGCACCCCTCCACTCACCAACCTTATCCAAATAATAACAATAAGAATTATTTAGTGCTGCTATCTTGGCTCTGAATCATATATTTATATAAATCTAGCAAATAATAGCAATAAAAAGTATGCAGAGCTGACTATCTTGGCACTAAATCAGATATTTATATAAATCTAGCAAATTTGCGGTACATTTATTGACTACTTGCACCCCTCCACTCTCCAACCTTATCCAAATAATAACAATAAGTATTCAGAGCTGCTATCTTGGCTATAAATCAGATATTTATTTACATATGGCAAATATTCGGTACATTTATTGACTACTTGCACCCCTCCACTCACCAACCTTATCCCCACCAAATAATAACAATAAGAAGTATTTAGTGCTGCTATCTTGGCTCTAAATCATATATTTATATAAATCTAGCAAATAATATCAATAAATAGTATGCAGAGCTGCTATTTTGGCGCTAAATCAGATATTTATATAAATCTAGCAGATTTCCGGGGCGTTTATTGACTACATGCAAATATGCGGTACATTTATTGACTACTTGTACCCCTCCACTCACCAACCTTATCCAAATAATAACAATAAGTATTTAGTGCTGCTATCTTGGCTATAAATCATATATTTATATAAATCTAGCAAATAATATCAATAAATAGTATGCAGAGCTGCTATTTTGGCGCTAAATCAGATATTTATATAAATTTAGCAAATATTCGGTACATTTATTGACTACATGCACCCCTTCACTCACCAACCTTATCCAAATAATAACAGTAAGAATTATTTAGTGCTGCTATCTTGGCTCTAAATAATATATTTATCTAAATCTACGGTACATTTATTGACTACTTGCACCTCTCCAACCTTATCCAAATAATAACAATAAGAAGTATTTAGTGCTGCTATCTTGGCTCTAAATCATATATTTATATAAATCTAGCAAATAATAGCAATAAAAAGTAAGCAGAGCTGCTATCTTGGCTCTAAATCAGATATTTATATAAATCTAGCAGATTTCCGGTGCATTTATTGACTACATTCACCCCTCCACTCACCAACCTTATCCAAATAATAACAATAAGAGGTATTCAGATCTGCTATCTTGGCTCTAAATCAGATATTTATTGACATCTAGCAAATATGCGGTACATTTATTGACTACTTGTACCCCTCCACTCACCAACCTTATCGCCGTCGAATAATAACAATAAGAAGTATTTAATGCTGCTATATTGGTTCTAAATCGAATATTTATAGAAATGTAGCAAATGCGGTACATTTATTGACTACTTTCAACCCTCCACTCCCCAACCGTATCCCCGGCAAATAATAACAAAAATAAGTATTTAGTGCTGCTATCTTGGCTCTAAATCAGATATTTATTTACAGCTAGCAAATATGCGGTACATTTATTGACTACTTGCACCTCTCCACTCACTAACCTTATCCCCGTCAAATAACAACAATAAGAAGTATTTAGTGATGCTATCTTGGCTCTAAATCAGATATTTATTTACATCTAGCAAATTTGCGGTACATTTATTGACTACTTGTACCCCTCCACTCACCAACCTTATCCAAATAATGACAATAAGAAGTATTTAGTGCTGCTATCTTGGCTCTAAATCATATATTTATATAAATCTAGCAAATAATAGCAATAAAAAGTATGCAGAGCTGCTATCTTGGCTCTAAATCAGATATTTATATAAATCCAGCAGGTTTCCGGTGCATTTATTGACTACATGCACCCCTCCACTCACCAACCTTATCCAAATAATAACAATAAGAAGTATTCAGATCGGCTATCTTGGCACTAAATCAGATATTTCTATAAATCTAGCAAATAATAACCATAAAAAGTATGCAGAGCTGCTATCTTGGCGCTAAATCAGATATTTATATAAATCTAGCAGGTTTCCGCTACATTTATTGACTACATGCACCCCTCCACTCTCCAACCTTATCCAAATAATAACAATAAGTATTCAGAGCTGCTATCTTGGCTATAAATCACATATTTATTTACATATGGCAAATATTCGGTACATTTATTGACTACTTGTACCCCTCCACTCTCCAACCTTATCCCCACCAAATAACAACAATAAGAAGTATTTAGTGCTGCTATCTTGGCTCTAAATCATATATTTATATAAATCTAGCAAATAATAACAATAAAAAGTATGCAGAGCTGCTATCTTGGCGCTAAATCAGATATTTATATAAATTTAGCAAATTTCCGGTACATTTATTGACTACATGCACCCCTCCACTCTCCAACCTTATTCAAATAATAACAATAAGTATTTAGAGCTGCTATCTTGGCTATAAATCACATATTTATTTACATATGGCAAATATTCGGTACATTTATTGACTACTTGTACCCCTCCACTCACCAACCTTATCCAAATAATAACAATAAGTATTTAGTGCTGCTATCTTGGCTCTAAATCATATATTTATATAAATCTAGCAAATAATAGCAATAAAAAGTATGCAGAGCTGCTATTTTGGCGCTAAATCAGATATTTATATAAATCTAGCAGATTTCCGGGGCATTTATTGACTACATGCAAATATGCGGTACATTTATTGACTACTTGTACCCCTCCACTCACCAACCTTATCCAAATAATAACAATAAGTATTTAGAGCTGCTATCTTGGCTATAAATCATATATTTAAATAAATCTAGCAAATAATATTAATAAATAGTATGCAGAGCTGCTATTTTGGCGCTAAATCAGATATTTATATAAATTTAGCAAATATTCGGTACATTTATTGACTACATGCACCCCTCCACTCACCAACCTTATCCAAATAATAACAGTAAGAATTATTTAGTGCTGCTATCTTGGCTCTAAATAATATATTTATATAAATCTACGGTACATTTATTGACTACTTGCACCTCTCCAACCTTATCCAAATAATAACAATAAGAAGTATTTAGTGCTGCTATCTTGGCTCTAAATCATATATTTATATAAATCTAGCAAATAATAACAATAAAAAGTATGCAGAGCTGCTATCTTGGTTCTAAATCAGATATTTATATAAATCTAGCAGATTTCCGGTGCATTTATTGACTACATGCACCCCTCCACTCACCAACCTTCTCCAAATAATAACAATAAGAAGTATTTAGATCTGCTATCTTGGCTCTAAATCAGATATTTATATAAATCTAGCAAATAATAACAATAAAAAGTATGCAGAGCTGCTATCTTGGCGCTAAATCAGATATTTATATAAATCTAGCAAATTTCCGGTACATTTATTGACTACATGCACCCCTCCACTCTCCAACCTTATCCAAATAATAACAATAAGTATTCAGAGCTGCTATCTTGGCTATAAATCACATATTTATTTACATATGGCAAATATTCGGTACATTTATTGACTACTTGTACCCCTCCACTCACCAACCTTATCCAAATAATAACAATAAGAAGTATTTAGTTCTGCTATCTTGGCTCTAAATCAGATATTTATATAAATCTAGCAAATAATAACAATAAAAAGTATGCAGAGCTGCTATCTTGGCGCTAAATCAGATATTTATATAAATCTAGCAGGTTTCCGGTACATTTATTGACTACATGCACCCCTCCACTCTCCAACCTTATCCAAATAATAACAATAAGTATTCAGAGCTGCTATCTTGGCTATAAATCACATATTTATTTACATATGGCAAATATTCGGTACATTTATTGACTACTTGTACCCCTCCACTCACCAACCTTATCCAAATAATAACAATAAGTACTTTGTGCTGCTATCTTGGCTATAAATCATATATTTATATAAATCTAGCAAATAATATCAATAAATAGTATGCAGAGCTGCTATCTTGGCGCTAAATCAGATATTTATATAAATCTAGCAGGTTTCCGCTACATTTATTGACTACATGCACCCCTCCACTCTTCAACCTTATTCAAATAATAACAATAAGTATTCAGAGCTGCTATCTTGGCTATAAATCACATATTTATTTACATATGGCAAATATTCGGTACATTTATTGACTACTTGTACCCCTCCACTCACCAACCTTATCCAAATAATAACAATAAGTATTTAGTGCTGCTATCTTGGCTATAAATCATATATTTATATAAATCTAGCATATAATATCAATAAATAGTATGCAGAGCTGCTATTTTGGCGCTAAATCAGATATTTATATAAATCTAGCAGATTTCCGGGGCGTTTATTGACTACATGCAAATATGCGGTACATTTATTGTCTACTTGTACCCCTCCACTCACCAACCTTATCCAAATAATAACAATAAGTATTTAGTGCTGCTATCTTGGCTATAAATCATATATTTATATAAATCTAGCATATAATATCAATAAATAGTATGCAGAGCTGCTATTTTGGCGCTAAATCAGATATTTATATAAATTTAGCAAATATTCGGTACATTTATTGACTACATGCACCCCTCCACTCACCAACCTTATCCAAATAATAACAGTAAGAATTATTTAGTGCTGCTATCTTGGCTCTAAATAATATATTTATCTAAATCTACGGTACATTTATTGACTACTTGCACCTCTCCAACCTTATCCAAATAATAACAATAAGAAGTATTTAGTGCTGCTATCTTGGCTCTAAATCATATATTTATATAAATCTAGCAAATAATAGCAATAAAAAGTAAGCAGAGCTGCTATCTTGGCTCTAAATCAGATATTTATATAAATCTAGCAGATTTCCGGTGCATTTATTGACTACATTCACCCCTCCACTCACCAACCTTATCCAAATAATAACAATAAGAGGTATTCAGATCTGCTATCTTGGCTCTAAATCAGATATTTATTGACATCTAGCAAATATGCGGTACATTTATTGACTACTTGTACCCCTCCACTCACCAACCTTATCGCCGTCGAATAATAACAATAAGAAGTATTTAATGCTGCTATATTGGTTCTAAATCGAATATTTATAGAAATGTAGCAAATGCGGTACATTTATTGACTACTTTCAACCCTCCACTCCCCAACCGTATCCCCGGCAAATAATAACAAAAATAAGTATTTAGTGCTGCTATCTTGGCTCTAAATCAGATATTTATTTACAGCTAGCAAATATGCGGTACATTTATTGACTACTTGCACCTCTCCACTCACTAACCTTATCCAAATAATAACAATAAGAAGTATTTAGTGCTGCTATCTTGGCTCTAAATCATATATTTATATAAATCTAGAAATAATAGCAATAAAAAGTATGCAGAGCTGCTATCTTGGCGCTAAATCAGATATTTATATAAATTTAGCAAATATCGGTACATTTATTACTACTTCACCCTCCCTCCCCAACCGTATCCCGTCAAATAACAACAATAAGAAGTATTTAGTGATGCTATCTTGGCTCTAAATCAGATATTTATTTACATCTAGCAAATTTGCGGTACATTTATTGACTACTTGTACCCCTCCACTCACCAACCTTATCCAAATAATGACAATAAGAAGTATTTAGTGCTGCTATCTTGGCTCTAAATCATATATTTATATAAATCTAGCAAATAATAGCAATAAAAAGTATGCAGGTCTGCTATCTTGGCTCTAAATCAGATATTTATATAAATCTAGCAGGTTTCCGGTGCATTTATTGACTACATGCACCCCTCCACTCACCAACCTTATCCAAATAATAACAATAAGAAGTATTCAGATCGGCTATCTTGGCACTAAATCAGATATTTCTATAAATGTAGCAAATAATAACCATAAAAAGTATGCAGAGCTGCTATCTTGGCGCTAAATCAGATATTTATATAAATCTAGCAGGTTTCCGCTACATTTATTGACTACATGCACCCCTCCACTCTCCAACCTTATCCAAATAATAACAATAAGTATTTATTGACTACTTGCACCACTCCACTCTCCAACCTTATCCACACAAATAATAACATTAAAAAGTATTTAGTTCTGCTATATTGGCTCTAAATCAGATATTTATATACATCTAGCAAATAATAACAATAAAAAGTATGCAGAGCTGCTATCTTGGCTTTAAATCAGATATTTATTTACATCTAGCAAATATTGCGGTACATTAATTTGTTATTTGACTACTTGTACCCCTCCACTCTCCAACCTTATCCCCAAATAATAACAATAATAAGTATTTAGTGCTGCTATCTTGGCTCTAAATCATATATTTATATAAATCTAGCAAATAATAGCAATAAAAAGTATCAGAGCTGCTATTTGGCTCTAAATCAGATATTTATATAAATCTAGCAAATAATACAATAAAAAGTATGCAGAGCTGCTATCTTGGACTAAATCAGATATTTATATAAATCTAGAGATTCCGGTGATTTATGACTATTGCATTTCTCTCTACATCTTCCTTATCCAAATAATAACAATAAGAAGTATTTAGGTGTATTTTGGCTCTAAATCATATATTTATTTCTAGAATTTGGTAATTTTAACGATTAAGAAGTATTTAGTGCTGCTATCTTGGACTAAATCAGATATTTATTTCTAGCAAATAAAACAATAAAAAGTATTTAGGTGTATCTTGGCTCTAAATAATATATTTATATAATTGCGGTACATTTATTGACTACATGCACCCCTCCACTCTCCAACCTTATCCAAATAATAACAGTAAGAATTATTTAGTGCTGCTATCTTGGCTGTAAATAATATATTTATATAAATCTAGCAAATACGCTTTATATTTATTGACTACTTGCACCACTCCACTCTCCAACCTTATCCACAGCAAATAATAACATTAAAAAGTATTTAGTTCTAATATCTTGGCTCTAAATCATTTATTTATATACATCTAGCAAATAATAACAATAAAAAGTATGCAGAGCTGCTATCTTGGCTTTAAATCAGATATTTATATAAATCTAGCAAATAATAACAATAAAAAGTATGCAGAGCTGCTATCTTGGCTCTAAATCAGATATTTATATAAATCTAGCAGATTTCCGGGGCGTTTATTGACTACAGAAATATGCGGTACATTTATTGACTACTTGTACCCCTCCACTCACCAACCTTATCCAAATAATAACAATAAGTATTTAGTGCTGCTATCTTGGCTCTAAATCATATATTTATATAAATCTAGCAAATAATAACAATAAAAAGTATGCAGAGCTGCTATTTTGGCGCTAAATCAGATATTTATATAAATTTAGCAAATATTCGGTACATTTATTGACTACATGCACCCCTCCACTCACCAACCTTATCCAAATAATAACAGTAATAATTATTTAGTGTGCTATCTTGGCTCTAAATAATATATTTATATAAATCTACGGTACATTTATTGACTACTTGCACCTCTCCAACCTTATCCAAATAATAACAATAAGAAGTATTTAGTGCTGCTATCTTGGCTCTAAATCAGATATTTATATAAATCTAGCAAATAATAACAATAAAAAGTATGCAGAGCTGCTATCTTGGCTCTAAATCAGATATTTATATAAATCTAGCAGATTTCCGGTGCATTTATTGACTACATGCAACCCTCCACTCTCCAACCTTATCCAAATAATTACAATAATATGTATTTAGTGCTGCTATCTTGGCTTTAAATCAGATATTTATTTACATCTAGCAAATATGCGGTACATTTATTGACTACTTGCAACCCTCCACTCCCCAACCTTATCCCCAACAAATAACGATAATAAGAAGTATTTAGTGCTGCTATCATGGCTCTAAATCAGATATTTATATAACTCTAGCAAATAATAACAATAAAAAGTATGCAGTGCTGCTATCTTGGCTCTAAATAATATATTTATATAAATCTGCGGTACATTTATTGACTACTTGCACCCCTTCACTCTCCAACCTTATCCCCACCAAATAACAACAGTAAGAATTATTTAGTGTTGCTACCTTGGCTCTATGTAATATATTTATATACATATGCGGTACATTTATTGACTACATGCACCCCTCCACTCTCCAACCTTATCCAAATAATAACAGTAAGAATTATATAGTGCTGCTATCTTGGCTGTAAATAATATATTTATATAAATCTAGCAAATACGCTTTATATTTATTGACTACTTGCTCCACTCCACTCTCCAACCTTATCCACAGCAAATAATAACATTAAAAAGTATTTAGTTCTAATATCTTGGCTCTAAATCAGTTATTTATATACATCTAGCAAATAATAACAATAAAAAGTATGCAGAGCTGCTATCTTGGCATTAAATCAGATATTTATTTACATCTAGCAAATTTGCGGTACATTTATTGACTACTTGTACCCCTCCACTCTCCAACCTTATCCAAATAATAACAATAAGAAGTATTTAGTGCTGCTATCTTGGCTCTAAATCATATATTTATATAAATTTAGCAAATAATAACAATAAAAAGTATGCAGAGCTGCTATCTTGGCTCTAAATCAGATATTTATATAAATCTAGCAGGTATCCGGTGCATTTATTGACTACATGCACCCCACCACTCTCCAACCTTATCCAAATAATAACAATAAGTATTCAGAGCTGCTATCTTGGCTATAAATCAGATATTTATTTTCATATGGCAAATATTCGGTACATTTATTGACTACTTGCACCCCTCCACTCTCCAACCTTATCCCCACCAAATAACAACAATAAGAAGTATTTAGTGCTGCTATATTGGCTCTAAATCAGATATTTATATAAATCTAGCAAATAATAACAATAAGAAGTATTTAGTGCTGCTATCTTGGCTCTAAATAATATATTTATATAAATCTAATCGGTACATTTATTGACTACATGCACCCCTCCACTCTCCAACCTTATCCAAATAATTACAATAAGATGTATTTAGTGCTGCTATCTTGGCTTTAAATCAGATATTTATTTACATCTAGCAAATATGCGGTACATTTATTGACTACTTGCAACCCTCCACTCCCCAACCTTATCCCCAACAAATAACGATGATAATAAGTATTTAGTGCTGCTATCTTGGCTCTAAATCAGATATTTATATAACTCTAGAAAATAATAACAATAAAAAGTATGCATAGCTGCTATCTTGGCGATAAATCAGATATTTATATAAATCTAGCAAATATGCGGTACATTTATTGACTACTTGCACCCAGCACTCACCAACTGTATCCCCGCCAAATAATAACAACAATAAATTTAGTGGTGCTATCTTGGCGCTAAATCAGATATTTATATAAATCTAGCAAATATTCGGTACATTTATTGACTACTTGTACCCCTCCACTCACCAATATTATCCCCGTCGAATAATAACAATAAGAAGTATTTAGTGCTGCTATCTTGGTTCTAAATCGAATATTTATATAAATCTAGCTACTATGCGATACATTTATTGACTACTTGCTACTATATCCACTCCCCAACCTTATCCCCAACAAATACCAATAATAATATGTATTTAGTGCTGTTATTTTGGCTCTAAATCAGATATTTATATAAATCCAGCAAATAATAACAATAAAAAGTATGCAGAGCAGCTATCTTGGCGATAAATCAGATATTTATATAAATCTAGCAAATATGCGGTACATTTATTGACTACTTGCACCCAGCACTCACCAACTGTATACCCGCCAAATAATAACAACAATAAATTCATTTATTGACTACTTGCACCTCTCCACTCTCCAACCTTATCCAAATAATAACAATAAGTATTCAGAGCTGCTAGCAAATATTCGGTACATATATTGACTACTTGTACCCCTCCACTCACCAATCTTATCCCCGTCGAATAATAACAAAAATAAGTATTTAGTGCTGCTGTCTTGGTTCTAAATCGAATATTTATATAAATCTAGCTACTATGCGGTACATTTATTGACTACTTGCTACCCCTTGTACCCCTCTTCTCACCAACCTTATCCCCGTCAAATAACAACAATAAGAAGTATTTAGTGCTGCTATCTTGGCTCTAAATCAGATATTTATTTAAATCTAGCAAATAATAACAATAAGAAGTATGCAGAGTTGCTATCTTGGCGCTAAATCAGATATTTATATAAATCTAGCAAATATGCGATACATTTATTGACTACTTGCACCCAGCACTCACCAACTGTATCCCCGCCAAATAATAACAACAATAAATTCAGTGGTGCTATCTAGGCGCTAAATCAGATATTTATATAAATCCAGCAGATTTCCGGTACATTTATTGACTACATGCACCCCTCTACTCACCAACCTTATCCAAATAATAACAATAAGAAGTATTTAGTGCTGCTATCTTGGCTCTAAATAATATATTTATATAAATCTACGGTACATTTGTTGACTACTTGCAACCCTCCACTCCCCAACCTTTTTCCCTAACAAATAACAACAGTAAGAATTATTTAGTGTTGCTATATTGGCTCTAAGTAATATATTTATATAAATCTACGGTACATTTGTTGACTACTTGCAACCCTCCACTCCCCAACCTTATCCCCAACAAATACCAATAATAATAAGTATTTAGTGCTGTTATCTTGGCTCTAAATCAGATATTTATATAAATCTAGCAAATAATAACAATAAAAAGTATACAGAGCTGCTATCTTGGCGATAAATCAGATATTTATATAAATCTAGCAAATATGCGGTACATTTATTGACTACTTGCACCCAGCACTCACCAACTGTATCCCCGCCAAATAATAACAACACTAAATTCAGTGGTGCTATCTAGGCGCTAAATCAGATATTTATATAAATCTAGCAGATTTCCGGTACATTTATTGACTACTTGCACCCCTCCACTCGTCAACCTTATCCCCCCCAAATAACAACAATAAGAAGTATTTAGTCATGCTTTCTTGGGTCTAAATCAGATATTTATATAAATCTAGCAAATAATAACCATAAAAAGTATGCAGAGCTGCTATCTTGGCGCTAAATCAGATATTTATATAAATCTAGCAAATATTCGGTACATTTATTGACTACTTGCACCTCTCCACTCTCCAACCTTATCCAAATAATAACAAAAAGTATTCAGAGCTGCTATCTTGGCGCTAAATCAGATATTTATATAAATCTAGCAAATATTCGGTACATTTATTGACTACTTGTACCCCTCCACTCACCAATCTTATCCCCGTCGAATAATAACAATAAGAAGTATTTAGTGCTGCTATCTTGGTTCTAAATCGAATGTTTATATAAATCTAGCTAATATGCGTTACATTTATTGACTACATGCAACCCTCCACTCCCCAACCGTATCCCCGGCAAATAATAACAAAAATAATTATTTAGTGTTGCTATCTTGGGTCTAAATCAGATATTTATTTACATCTAGCAAATCTGCGGTACATTTATTGACTACTTGTACCCCTCATCGAACCAACCTTATCCCCGTCAAATAACAACAATAAGAAGTATTTAGTGCTGCTATCTTGGCTCTAAATCAGATATTTATTTAAATCTAGCAAATAATAACAATAAGAAGTATGCAGAGTTGCTATCTTGGCGCTAAATCAGATATTTATATAAATCTAGCAAATATGCGGTATATTTATTGACTACTTGCACCCAGCACTCACGAACTGTATCCCCGCCAAATAATAACAACAATAAATTCAGTGGTGCTATCTTGGCGCTAAATCAGATATTTATATAAATCCAGAGATTTCGGTACATTTATTGACTACATGCACCCCTCCACTCACCAACCTTATCCAAATAATAAAGTAAGAATTGTATAGTACTGTATTGGGCTCTAAATAATATATTTATATGAATCTACGGTACAACCCTCCACTCCCCAACCGTATCTCCGGCAAATAATAACAAAAATAAGTATTTAGTGCTGCTATCTTTGCTCTAAATCACATATTTATATAAATCTAGCAAATAATAACAATAAGAAGTATGCAGAGCTGCTATATTGGCGCTAAATCAGATATTTATATAAATCTAACAAATATGCGGTAATTTATTGACCACTTGCACCCAACTGTATCCCCGTCAAATAATAACAATAAGAAATTCAGTGTGCTATCTTGGGCTAAGTCAGTATTTATATAAATCCGGCAGATTTCCGGTACATTTATTGACTACATGCACCCCTCACTCTCCAGCCTTATCCAAATAAAAACAGAAAGAATTATTTAGTGCTGCTATATTGGCTCTAAATAATATATTTATATAAATATGCGGTACATTTATTGACTACTTGCACCCCTCCACTCGTCAACCTTATCCCCCCCAAATAACAACAATAAGAAGTATTTAGTCATGCTTTCTTGGGTTAAATCAGATATTTATATAAATCTAGCAAATAATAACCATAAAAAGTATGAGAGCTGCTATCTTGGCGCTAAATCAGATATTTATGTAAATCTAGCAAATATTCGGTACATTTATTGACTACATGCACCCCTCCACTCTCCAACCTTATCCAAATAATAACAAAAAGTATTCAGAGCTGCTATCTTGGCTCTAAATCAGATATTTATATAAATCTAGCAAATATTCGGTACATTTATTGACTACTTGCACCCAACTGTATCCCCGTCAAATAATAACAATAAGAAATTTAGTGCTGCTATCTTGGCGCTAAGTCAGATATTTATATAAATCTGGCAGATTTCGGTACATTTATTGACTACATGCACCCCTCCACTCACCAGCCTTATCCAAATAATAACAGATAAGAATTATTTAGTGTGCTATCTTGGTTCTAAATAATATATTTATATAAATAATGCGGTACATTTATTGACTACTTGCACCCCTCCACTCCCCAACCTTATCCCCACCAAATAACAACAATAAGAAGTATTTAGTGCTGCTATCTTGGCTCTAAATCAGATATTTATATAAATCTAGCAAATAATAACAATAAAAAGTATGCAGAGCTGCTATCTTGGCGTTAAATCAGATATTTATATAAATCTAGCAAATATTGCGGTACATTTATTGACTACTTGCACCCCTCCACTCTCCAACCTTATCCAAATAATAACAATAAAGTATTCAGAGCTGCTATCTTGGCGCTAAATCAGATATTTATATAAATCTAGCAAATATTCGGTACATTTATTGACTACTTGTACCCCTCCACTCACCAATCTTATCCCCGTCGAATAATAACAATAATAAGTATTTAGTGCTGCTATCTTGGTTCTAAATCAGATATTTATTTAATCTAGCTAATATGCGGTACATTTATTGACTACTTGTACCCCTCCACTCTCACCAACCTTATCCCCGTCAAATAACAACAATAAGAAGTATTTAGTGGCTATTTGGCTCTAAATCAGATATTTATATAAATCTAGCAAATAATAACAATAAGAAGTATGCAGAGTTGTATTTGGGCTAAATCAGATATTTATATAAATCTAGCAAATATGCGGTACATTTATTGACTACTTGCACCCAGCACTCACGAACTGTATCCCCGCCAAATAATAACAACAATAAATTCAGTGGTGCTATCTTGGCGCTAAATCAGATATTTATATAAATCCAACAGATTTCCGGTACATTTATTGACTACATGCACCCCTCCACTCACCAACCTTATCCAAATAATAACAGTAAGAATTATTTAGTGTGCTATCTTGCTCTAAATAATATATTTATATAAATCTAGGTACATTTGTTGACTACTTGCAACCCTCCACTCCCCAACCTTATCCCCAACAAATAAATAATAATAAGTATTTATTGCTGTTATCTTGGCTCTAAATCAGATATTTATATAAATCTAGCAAATAATAACAATAAAAAGTATACAGAGCTGCTATCTTGGCGATAAATCAGATATTTATATAAATCTAGCAAATATGCGGTAATTTATTGACTACTTGCACCCCACCACTCACCAACCTTATCCCCGCCAAATAATAACAACAATAATTCAGTGGTGCTATCTTGGCTCTAAATCAGATATTTATATAAATCTAGAGATTCGGTGATTTATTGACTACTGCACCCCTCCACTCCCAACCTTATCCCCCAAATAACAACAATAAGAAGTATTTAGTGCTGCTATCTTGGCTCTAAATCATATATTTATATAAATCTACAAATAATTTATTGACTACTTGCAGCCCTCCGCTATCCTAAGCTCTAATTCAGATATTTATATAAATCTACAGATTTCCGGTACATTTATTGACTACATGCACCCCTCCACTCACCAACCTTATCCAAATAATAACATAAGAATTATTAGTACTGCTATTTGGTTAAATATATATTTATATAATCTACGGTCAACCCTCCACTCCCCAACCGTTCCCCGGAAATAATAACAAAAATAAGTATTTAGTGCTGCTATCTTGGCTCTAAATCAGATATTTATATAAATCTAGCAAATATTCGGTACATTTATTGACTACTTGCACCTCTCCACTCTCCAACCTTATCCAAATAATAACAATAAGTATTCAGAGCTGCTATCTTGGCGCTAAATCAGATATTTATATAAATCTAGCAAATATTCGGTACATTTATTGACTACTTGTACCCCTCCACTCACCAATCTTATCCCCGTCGAATAATAACAATAAGAAGTATTTAGTGCTGCTATCTTGGCTCTAAATCAGATATTTATTTAAATCTAGCAAATATGCGGTACATTTATTGACTACTTGCACCCAGCACTCACCAACTGTATCCCCGCCAAATAATAACAACAATAAATTCAGTGGTGCTATCTTGGCGCTAAATCAGATATTTATATAAAACCAGCAGATTTCCGGTACATTTATTGACTACACCCCTCCACTCACCAACCGTATCTTAATAATAACAATAAGAAGTCTTCAGAGCTGCTATCTTGGCTCTAAATAATATATTTATATAAATCTAGCAAATATGCTATACAATTATTTATTACTTGCACCCCTCCACTCTCCAACCTTATCCCCACCAAATAACAACAATAAGAAGTATTGAGTGCTGCTATCTTGGTTGACCGCTATCGAGCCACCATCGATAGCAGCCGCACACGTTCGATAGTGCTCGATAGTACCATCGATAGTGGGCTAAAAATTAAAATTTGCGCGTGTTCTGTGGTTTCTGTGGTAAAATCGTGTTAAAAGTATAAACAAATAAATAGATATGGATCGCTTTCTTCAAAAGGGTATGTTTAATGTATTATCCAAAAGTATTTTAAAATCTCACAAGTTTGGACATTATTAATATTCTTTTGTTTTTAAATCAAAATTTTTGGATTAAATAAACATTTATTTTTTTGTTTACATAACGAAAAAAAATTTTATGTGGGACTGTACTATCACCCAATATCGATAGTACTATCGACGACTATCGATGGTTCAAAAATAAATATCGTCGAATATAGAAGTGGAGAACAATCGATAGCACTATCGGCACTATCGATGATTGACCGCTAGCGAGCCACCATCGATAGCAGCCGCACACGTTCGATAGTGCTCGATAGTACCATCGATAGTGGGCTAAAAATTAAAATTTGCGTGTGTTCTGTGCTTTCTGTGGTAAAATCGTGTTAAAAGTATAAACAAATAAATAGATATGGATCGCTTTCTTCAAAAGGGTATGATCAACGTATTATCCAAACGTATTTTGATAAAGAATGTGTCGAATTTAAGGTAAACGTCGAATCTCACTCACACTCAGTACGTCAAGTGCAGACAAACAGTTCTGCGTGTGCAGCAGTACCGACTCTGACAATGATTTTGTACCAGAAAGGCAGTCTTAAAAAAAGAGTAAAATTTCACCAGTTTGGACAACATTAATATTATCTTGTTTTTAATCAAAATTTTTGGATTAAATTAACATTTATTATCTTGTTTACATAACAAAAAATGTTTATGTGGGACGGTACCATCGACCCAATATCGATAGTGCTATCGACGACTATCGATGGTTCAAAAATAAATATCGGCGAATATCGATGGCGCAGACTATCGATAGTTCTCCAACTCTACTCTCTATGTCCTCTCTCTCCTCTCTATCTCCTCTGTCTCCTCTCTATGTCCTCTCTCCTCTGTCTCCACTCTAATTCCTCTGTCCCCTCTCTATCTCCTTTGTCTCCTCTCTATGTCCTCTCTCTCCTCTGTCTCCTCTCTATGTCCTCTGTCTCCTCTCTAATTCCTCTGTCTCCTCTCAATGTCCTTTCTTTCCTCTGTCTCCTCTCTATCTCCTTTGTCTCCTCTCTATGTCCTCTCTCTCTTCTGTCTCCTCTCTATCTCCTTTGTCTCCTCTCTATGTCCTCTCTTTCCTCTGTCTCCTCTCTATCTCCTCTGTCTCCTCTCTAATTCCTCTGTCTCCTCTCTATCTCCTCTGTCTCCTCTCTATGTCCTCTCTCTCCTCTGTCTCCTCTCTAATTCCTCTGTCTCCTCTCAATGTCCTTTCTTTCCTCTCTATGTCCTCTCCCTCCTCCGTCGCTTCTGTATCTCCTCTGTCTCCTCTCTATGTCCTCTCTTTCCTCTGTCTCCTCTCCATCTCCTCTGTCTCCTCTCTATGTCCTCTCCCTCCTCTGTCTCCTCTCTATGTCCTCTGTCTCCTCTCTATGTCCTCTCTCTCCTCAGTCTTCTCTCAATCTCCTCGGTCTCCTCTCTATGTCCTCTCTCTCCTCTGTCTCCTCTCTATCTCCTCTCTCTCCTCTGTCTCCTCTCTATTCCTCTGTCTCCTCTCTATCTCCTTTGTCTCCTCTCTATGTCCTCTCTCTCCTCGTCTCTTCTCTATCTCCTCTGTCTCCTCTCTATGTCCTCTCACTCCTCTGTCTCCACTCTATCTCCTCTGTCTCCTCTCTAATTCCTCTGTCTCCTCTCAATGTCCTTTCTCTCCTCTCTATGTCCTCTCCCTCCTCCGTCTCTGCTCTATCTCCTCTGTCTCCTCTCTATGTCCTCTCTTTCCTCTGTCTCCTCTCCATCTCCTCTGTCTCCTCTCTATGTCCTCTCACTCCTCTGTCTCCTCTCTATCTCCTCTCTCTCCTCTGTCTCCTCTCTAATTCCTCTGTCTCCTCTCAAAGTCCTTTCTCTCCTCTCTATGTCCTCTCCCTCCTCCGTCTCTGCTCTATCTCCTCTGTCTCCTCTCTATGTCCTCTCTTCCCTCTGTCTCCTGTCTATGTCCTCTCTTTCCTCTGTCTCCTCTCCATCTCTTCTGTCTCCTCTCTATGTCCTCGCCCTCCTCCGTCTCTTCTCTATCTCCTCTGTCTCCTCTCGAATTCCGCTGTCTCCTGTCAATGTCCTTTCTCTCCTCTCTATGTCCTCTCCCTCCTCCGTCTCTTCTCTATCTCCTCTGTCTCCTCTCTATGTCCACGCTTCCTCTGTCTCCTCTCTATGTCCTCTGTCTCCTCTCTATGGCCTCTCTCTCCTCTGTCTCCTCTCTATCTCCTCTGTCTCCTCTCTATGACCTCTCTTTCCTCTGTCTCTTCTCTATGTCCTCTCTCTCCTCTGTCTCCTCTCTATGTCCTCTCTCTCCTCTGTCTCCTGTCTCTGTCAAAAATAAATATCGGCGAATATCGATGGCGCAGACTATCGATAGTTCTCCAACTCTACTCTTTATGTCCTCTCTCTCCTCTGTCTCCTCTCTATCTCCTCTGTCTCCTCTCTATGTCCTCTCTCCTCTGTTTCCACTCTATTTCCTCTGTCTCCTCTCTATCTCCTCTGTCTCATCTCTATGTCCTCTCTTCCCTCTGTCTCCTGTCTATGTCCTCTCTTTCCTCTGTCTCCTCTCCATCTCTTCTGTCTCCTCTCTATGTCCTCGCCCTCCTCCGTCTCTTCTCTATCTCCTCTGTCTCCTCTGTCTCCTCTCGAATTCCTCTGTCTCCTGTCAATGTCCTTTCTCTCCTCTCTATGTCCTCTCCCTCCTCCGTTTCTTCTCTATCTCCTCTGTCTCCTCTCTATGACCTCTCTTTCCTCTGTCTCCTCTCTATGTCCTCTCTCTCCTCTGTTTCCACTCTATTTCCTCTGTCTCCTCTCTATCTCCTCTGTCTCATCTCTATGTCCTCTCTTCCCTCTGTCTCCTGTCTATGTCCTCTCTTTCCTCTGTCTCCTCTCCATCTCTTCTGTCTCCTCTCTATGTCCTCGCCCTCCTCCGTCTCTTCTCTATCTCCTCTGTCTCCTCTCGAATTCCTCTGTCTCCTCTCTATCTCCTTTGTCTCCTCTCTATGTCCTCTCTCTCCTCTGTCTCCTCTCTATGTCCTCTCTCTCCTCTGTCTCCTCTCTAATTCCTCTGTCTCCTCTCAATGTCCTTTCTTTCCTCTCTATGTCCTCTCTCTCCTCCGTCTCTTCTCTATCTCCTCTGTCTCCTCTCTATGACCTCTCTTTCCTCTGTCTCCTCTCTATGTCCTCTCTCTCCTCTGTTTCCACTCTATTTCCTCTGTCTCCTCTCTATCTCCTCTGTCTCATCTCTATGTCCTCTCTTCCCTCTGTCTCCTGTCTATGTCCTCTCTTTCCTCTGTCTCCTCTCTATGTCCTCTCTTTCCTCTGTCTCCTCTCTATGTCCTCTCTCTCCTCCGTCTCTTCTCTATCTCCTCTGTCTCCTCTCGAATTCCTCTGTCTCCTCTCTATCTCCTTTGTCTCCTCTCTATGTCCTCTCTCTCCTCTGTCTCCTCTCTATCTCCTTTGTCTCCTCTCTATGTCCTCTCTCTCTTCTGTCTCCTCTCTATCTCCTTTGTCTCCTCTCTATGTCCTCTTTCTCCTCTGTCTCCTCTCTATGTCCTCTCTCTTCTCTGTCTCCTCTCTAATTCCTCTGTCTCCTCTCTATCTCCTTTGTCTCCTCTCTATGTCCTCTCTCTCCTCTGTCTCCTCTCTATGTCCTCTCTCTCCTCTGTCTCCTCTCTAATTCCTCTGTCTCCTCTCTATCTCCTCTGTCTCCTCTCTATGTCCTCTCTCTCCTCTGTCTCCTCTCTATGTCCTCTCTCTCCTCTGTCTCCTCTCTATTTCCTCTGTCTCCTCTCAATGTCCTTTCTTTCCTCTCTATGTCCTCTCCCTCCTCCGTCTCTTCTGTATCTCCTCTGTCTCCTCTCTATCTCCTCTGTCTCCTCTCTATGTCCTCTCTTTCCTCTGTCTCTTCTCTATGTCCTCTCTCTCCTCTGTCTCCTCTTTATCTCCTCTGTCTCATCTCTATGTCCTCTCTCTCCTCTGTCTTCTTCTGTCTCTCTTGTAATCTCCCCTCCTCTCGTCCCCCTCCCCCCCCCTTCTCCTTCTTCTTCGCCTTCTGTTCAAAAATAAATTCGGCGAATATCGATGGCGCGACTATCGATAGTTCTCCAACTCTACTCTCTATGTCCTCTCTCTCCTCTCTATCTCCTCTGTCTCCTCTCTATCTCCTCTGTCTCCTCTCTATGTCCTCTCTCTCCTCTGTCTCCTCTCTAATTCCTCTGTCTCCTCTCTATCTCCTTTGTCTCCTCTCTATGTCCTCTCTCTCCTCTGTCTCCTCTCTATGTCCTCTGTCTCCTCTCTATTTCCTCTGTCTCCTCTCTATGTCCTTTCTTTCCTCTGTCTCCTCTCTATCTCCTTTGTCTCCTCTCTATGTCCTCTCTCTCCTCTGTCTCCTCTCTATCTCCTCTGTCTCCTCTCTATGTCCTCTCTTTCCTCTGTCTCCTCTCTATCTCCTCTGTCTCCTCTCTATTCCTCTGTCTCCTCTCTATCTCCTCTGTCTCCTCTCTATGTCCTCTCTCTCCTCTGTCTCCTCTCTAATTCCTCTGTCTCCTCTCAATGTCCTTTCTTTCCTCTCTATGTCCTCTCCCTCCTCCGTCTCTTCTGTATCTCCTCTGTCTCCTCTCTATGTCCTCTCTTTCCTCTGTCTCCTCTCTATCTCCTCTGTCTCCTCTCTATGTCCTCTCTCTCCTCTGTCTCCTCTCTATCTCCTCTGTCTCCTCTCTAATTCCTCTGTCTCCTCTGTCTTCTCTCTATCTCCTCTGTCTCCTCTCTATGTCCTCTCTCTCCTCTGTCTCCTCTCTATGTCCTTTCTCTCCTCTCTATGTCCTCTCTCTCCTCCGTCTCTTCTCTATCTTCTCTGTCTCCTCTCTATGTCCTCTCTTTCCTCTGTCTCCTCTCTATCTCCTCTGTCTCCTCTCTATTCCTCTGTCTCCTCTCTATCTCCTCTGTCTCCTCTCTATGTCCTCTCTCTCCTCTGTCTCCTCTCTAATTCCTCTGTCTCCTCTCAATGTCCTTTCTCTCCTCTCTATGTCCTCTCCCTCCTCCGTCTCCTCTCTATCTCCTTCTGTCTCCTCTCTATGTCCTCTCTCTCCTCTGTCTCTTCTGTATCTCCTCTGTCTCCTCTCTATGTCCTCTCTCTCCTCTGTCTCCTCTCTAAGTCCTCTGTCTCCTCTCTATGTCCTCTTTCTCCTCTGTCTCTCTCATGTCTCTCTCTCTCCTCTGTCTCCTCTCTATGTCCTCTCTCTCCTCTGTCTCCTCTCTATTCCTCTGTCTCCTCTCTATCTCCTCTGTCTCCTCTCTATGTCCTCTCTCTCCTCTGTCTCCTCTCTATGTCCTCTCTCTCCTCTGTCTCCTCTCTAATTCCTCTGTCTCCTCTCAATGTCCTTTCTTTCCTCTCTATGTCCTCTCCCTCCTCCGTCGCTTCTGTATCTCCTCTGTCTCCTCTCTATGTCCTCTCTTTCCTCTGTCTCCTCTCCATCTCCTCTGTCTCCTCTCTATGTCCTCTCTCTCCTCTGTCTCCTCTCTATGTCCTCTGTCTCCTCTCTATGTCCTCTCTCTCTGTCTCTCTCTCTGTCTCCTCTCTCTGTCCTCTCTCTCTCTCTGTCTCCTCTCTATCTCCTCTGTCTCCTCTCTATGTCCTCTCTCTCCTCTGTCTCCTCTCTATCTCCTCTGTCTCCTCTCTATGTCCTCTCTCTCCTCTGTCTCTCTCTCTATCTCCTCTGTCTCTCTCTCTGTCTCCTCTCTATCTCCTCTGTCTCCCTCTCTATCTCCTCTTGTCTCCTCTCTATGTCCTCTCTCTCCTCTGTCTCTCTCTCTATGTCCTCTTCTCTCTCTCTGTCTCCTCTCTCATTCCTCTGTCTCCTCTCTATGTCCTTTCTGTCTCCCTCTCTATGTCCTCTCTCTCTCTCTGTCTCTCTCTCTATGTCCTCTGTCTCTCTCTCTGTCTCCTCTCTTTCCTCTGTCTCCTCTCTATCTCCTCTGTCTCCTCTCTATGTCCTCTCTCTCCTCTGTCTCCTCTCTATCTCCTCTGTCTCCTCTCTATGTCCTCTCTCTCCTCTGTCTCCTCTCTATCTCCTCTCTCTCCTCTGTCTCCTCTCTATTCCTCTGTCTCCCTCTCTATGTCCTCTCTGTCTCCTCTCTGTCTCTCTCTATCTCCTCTGTCTCCTCTCTATGTCCTCTCCTCCTCTGTCTCCCTCTCTATTGTCCTCTCTTTCCTCTGTCTCCTCTCTATGTCCTTTCTCTCCTCTCTATGTCCTCTCCCTCCTCCGTCTCTGCTCTATCTCCTCTGTCTCCTCTCTATGTCCTCTGTCTCCTCTCCATCTCCTCTGTCTCCTCTCTATGTCCTCTCTCTCCTCTGTCTCCATCTCTCTCTCTCCTCTGTCTCCTCTCTATTCCTCTGTCTCCTCTCAAAGTCCTCTCTCTCTCTATGTCCTCTCTCTCCGTCTCTGCTCTATCTCCTCTGTCTCCTCTCTATGTCCCTCTCTCTCTGTCTCCTGTCTATGTCCTCTCTTTCCTCTGTCTCCTCTCCATCTCTTCTGTCTCCTCTCTATGTCCTCGCCCTCCTCCGTCTCTTCTCTCTCTCTCCTCTGTCTCCTCTCGAATTCCGCTGTCTCCTGTCAATGTCCTTTCTCTCCTCTCTATGTCCTCTCCCTCCTCCGTCTCTTCTCTATCTCCTCTGTCTCCTCTCTATGTCCACGCTTTCCTCTGTCTCCTCTCTATGTCCTCTGTCTCCTCTCTATGGCCTCTCTCTCCTCTGTCTCCTCTCTATCTCCTCTGTCTCCTCTCTATGTCCTCTCTTTCCTCTGTCTCCTCTCTATGTCCTCTCTCTCCTCTGTCTCCTCTCTATGTCCTCTCTCTCCTCTGTCTCCTGTCTCTGTCAAAAATAAATATCGGCGAATATCGATGGCGCAGACTATCGATAGTTCTCCAACTCTACTCTCTATGTCCTCTCTCTCCTCTGTCTCCTCTCTATCTCCTCTGTCTCCTCTCTATGTCCTCTCTCCTCTGTCTCCACTCTATTTCCTCTGTCTCCTCTCTATGTCCTCTGTCTCCTCTCTATGTCCTCTCTCTCCTCTGTCTCCTCTCTATGTCCTCTCTTTCCTCTGTCTCCTCTCTATCTCTTCTGTCTCCTCTCTATGTCCTCTCTCTCCTCCGTCTCTTCTCTATCTCCTCTGTCTCCTCTCTTCTCTGTCTCTCTCTATCTCCTCTGTCTCCTCTCTATGTCCTCTCTCTGTCTCCTCTCTATGTCCTCTCTCTCTCTCTCTCTGTCTCTCTCTCTATGTCCTCTCTCTCCTCTCTGTCTCCTCTCTCTATCTCCTCTGTCTCCTCTCTATGTCCTCTCTTTCCTCTGTCTCCTCTCTATGTCCTCTCTCTCTCTCTGTCTCCTCTCTATGTCTCTCTCTATCTCCTCTGTCTCCTCTCTATGTCCTCTCTTCCCTCTGTCTCCTGTCTATGTCCTCTCTTTCCTCTGTCTCCTCTCTATCTCTCTCTGTCTCCTCTCTATGTCCTCTCTCTCCTCCGTCTCTTCTCTATCTCCTCTGTCTCCTCTCGAATTCCTCTGTCTCCTCTCTATCTCCTCTGTCTCCTCTCTATGTCCTCTCTCTCCTCTGTCTCCTCTCTATCTCCTTTGTCTCCTCTCTATGTCCTCTCTCTCCTCTGTCTCCTCTCTATCTCCTCTGTCTCCTCTCTATGTCCTCTCTCTCCTCTGTCTCCTCTCTATGTCCTCTCTCTCTCTGTCTCCTCTCTATTCCTCTGTCTCCTCTCTATCTCCTTTGTCTCCCTCTCTATGTCCTCTCTCTCTCTGTCTCCTCTCTATCTCCTCTCTCCCTCTATGTCCTCTCTCTCCTCTGTCTCCTCTCTATCTCCTCTGTCTCCTCTCTATGTCCTCTCTCTCCTCTGTCTCCTCTCTATGTCCTCTCTCTCTCTGTCTCCTCTCTATTCCTCTGTCTCCTCTCTATGTCCTTTCTTTCCTCTCTATGTCCTCTCTCTCCTCTGTCTCTCTCTATCTCCTCTGTCTCCTCTCTATCTCCTCTGTCTCCTCTCTATGTCCTCTCTCTCCTCTGTCTCCTCTCTATGTCCTCTCTCTCCTCTGTCTCCTCTCTATCTCCTCTGTCTCCTCTCTATGTCCTCTCTCTCCTCTGTCTCCTGTCTCTGTCTCTCTCCTCTGTCTCCTCTCTATGTCCTCTGTCTCTCTCTCTATGTCCTCTCTCTCCTCTGTCTCCTCTCTATCTCCTCTGTCTCCTCTCTATGTCCTCTCTCCCTCTGTCTCCTCTCTATTCCTCTGTCTCCTCTCTATCTCCTCTGTCTCATCTCTATGTCCTCTCTTCTCTCTGTCTCCTGTCTATGTCCTCTCTTTCCTCTGTCTCCTCTCCATCTCTTCTGTCTCCTCTCTATGTCCTCGCCCTCCTCTGTCTCTCTCTCTCTCCTCTGTCTCCTCTCGAATTCCGCTGTCTCCTGTCAATGTCCTTTCTCTCCTCTCTATGTCCTCTCCCTCCTCCGTCTCTTCTCTATCTCCTCTGTCTCCTCTCTATGTCCTCGCTTCCTCTGTCTCCTCTCTATGTCCTCTGTCTCCTCTCTATGTCCTCTCTCTCCTCTGTCTCCTCTCTATCTCCTCTGTCTCCTCTCTATGTCCTCTCTTTCCTCTGTCTCCTCTCTATGTCCTCTCTCTCCTCTGTCTCCTCTCTATGTCCTCTCTCTCCTCTGTCTCCTGTCTCTGTCAATTCTCGGCGTCTCGATGTCGCGACTATCGTGTTCTCCTCTCTACTCTCTATGTCCTCTCTCTCCTCTGTCTCCTCTCTATCTCCTCTGTCTCCTCTCTATGTCCTCTCTCCTCTGTCTCCTCTCTATTTCCTCTGTCTCCTCTCTATCTCCTCTGTCTCATCTCTATGTCCTCTCTTCCCTCTGTCTCCTGTCTATGTCCTCTCTTTCCTCTGTCTCCTCTCTATCTCTTCTGTCTCCTCTCTATGTCCTCTCCCTCCTCCGTCTCTTCTCTATCTCCTCTGTCTCCTCTCGTCTCTCTCTCTGTCTCCTCTCTATCTCCTCTGTCTCCTCTCTATGTCCTCTCTCTCCTCTGTCTCCTCTCTATGTCCTCTCTCTCCTCTCTATGTCCTCTCTATTCCTCTGTCTCCTCTCTATGTCCTCTCTCTCTCTGTCTCTCTCTCTGTCTCCTCTCTATCTCCTTTGTCTCCTCTGTATGTCCTCTCTCTCCTCTGTCTCCTCTCTATCTCCTCTGTCTCCTCTCTATCTCCTCTGTCTCATCTCTATGTCCTCTCTTCCCCCTGTCTCCTCTCTATGTCCTCTCTTTCCTCTGTCTCCTCTCTATCTCTCTCTGTCTCCCTCTCTATGTCCTCGCCCTCCTCCGTCTCTTCTCTATCTCCTCTGTCTCCTCTCGAATTCCTCTGTCTCCTCTCTATCTCCTCTGTCTCCTCTCTATGTCCTCTCTCTCCTCTGTCTCCTCTCTATCTCCTCTGTCTCCTCTCTATGTCCTCTCTCTCCTCTGTCTCCTCTCTATCTCCTCTGTCTCCTCTCTATGTCCTCTTTCTCCTCTGTCTCCTCTCTATGTCCTCTCTCTTCTCTGTCTCCTCTCTAATTCCTCTGTCTCCTCTCTATCTCCTCTGTCTCCTCTCTATGTCCTCTCTCTCCTCTGTCTCCTCTCTATGTCCTCTCTCTCCTCTGTCTCCTCTCTAATTCCTCTGTCTCCTCTCTATCTCCTTTGTCTCCTCTCTATGTCCTCTCTCTCCTCTGTCTCCTCTCTATGTCCTCTCTCTCCTCTGTCTCCTCTCTAATTCCTCTGTCTCCTCTCAATGTCCTTTCTTTCCTCTCTATGTCCTCTCCCTCCTCCGTCTCTTCTGTATCTCCTCTGTCTCCTCTCTATCTCCTCTGTCTCCTCTCTATGTCCTCTCTTCTCCTCTGTCTCCTCTCTATGTCCTCTCTCTCCTCTGTCTCCTCTCTATCTCCTCTGTCTCCTCTCTATGTCCTCTCTCTCCTCTGTCTCCTGTCTCTGTCAAATAATATCGGCGAATATCGATGGCGCAGACTATCGATAGTTCTCCAACTCTACTCTCTATGTCCTCTCTCTCCTCTGTCTCCTCTCTATCTCCTCTGTCTCCTCTCTATGTCCTCTCTCCCTCTGTCTCCTCTCTATTTCCTCTGTCTCCTCTCTATCTCCTCTGTCTCCTCTCTATGTCCTCTCTTCCCTCTGTCTCCTGTCTATGTCCTCTCTTTCCTCTGTCTCCTCTCCATCTCTTCTGTCTCCTCTCTATGTCCTCTCCCTCCTCCGTCTCTTCTCTATCTCCTCTGTCTCCTCTGTCTCCCTCTCGATTCCTCTGTCTCCTGTCAATGTCCTTTGTCTCCTCTCTATGTCCTCTCCCTCCTCAGCAATACGT
>JAWNPQ010000268.1:0-20000 GCA_035047465.1 Drosophila sordidula
GACAGATCAATCCAGATCTTTCTGGCTTTGTTTAACGTGGCATGTTCCACTATAGGGATTAAAACCACGGTGGTCTTATATGCTGTTAGGCATATACCACAATGTGTGTAGTAGAAAGCGCTAAACCAACGCCCCTCCGAAATATCAGCAAGCTGAAATCTCTTCGGTGCCATTTGAATGTATACTGTCGGGCATACATTCCCCCTGCCGAGGGGCGAGATGCTCTAACATCTCTGCTTTTCTTTGGGTCAAGTGCCCGGTTGAGAACGCAACTCCACGTCGAGCCAGAAGACTCTACACGCGATATGGGTGTCAACCACAGCCACCACGATACTCCCACAAGGGGGCCAACCTCAATGAGTAGTGTTGGAAACTACTCAACCCGTGGTACCGAATTCTGGAGCTCGGTGGACTCCCCTCTTTAGCCTCGACAGGCTCGGTCATTGAAGCATACCAGGTTGTTGCAATTAGTCGCCTCGTACGACAAGCAGTGACCTACTGTCCCGGAATTCTAAAACCCGCCAAGCACACGGGTGGTGAAAGTTTTGGCTTTCGCCCGGGACTGCTGACTACGTAGGTTGTCACGTTAGTCGCCTCGTACGACAAGCAGTGATCTACTGTGCCGGAATTCTAAGACCCGTCAAACACACGGTGATGTGTCTTACGTCTTACCCAGCGATTTCGCCTCCTTACAAAGATTTCGTTTGCAAGCCGCCTAAGTCTTTCCATTCTGGTAGGTGACTCCACCGCTCTAGCCACTCTCCAAATGCCCTCTTCACATACAATGCCCAGTCCATCAAGGTCTCGCAGATCTGCATACAGCGGGCAAATACATAGAACGTGAAGCCAGTCGTCTTGTTCAGCACCGCATGAACATCACTGCGACCTATGTGATGCAGAAATGCGTTCAGCGATCCGTGGCCAGTCAATAGGAACCCTGCGTGCATGCTGAATCCAATGTTTCTCCGCCTGTAGACGAAGCTTGCGTCCGGGAAGAACTGGTGTGTCACTCGTCCGTGATCTTCATCGTCATTCCACCTCAGTTGCCATGTACTCAACAAGCATTCATCCAGCAGTGCCGCTTTCTGGTTCTAATTTAGACCTTCGAGGGCTCGGCTATATAACCAATCGCCTTCCTCCAGCGGATAATCATGCTTTATCTTGAACCTAACTATTTGCATAGCAACCAAATCAAACGGGAGAGCTCCAGCAATGACTTGTAGTGCAACAGTGGATACCATACGGCATACCGGACGCTTCCTAGAAGAATCAGCCTCTGGCAGGACAATAGAGACCTCCTGGCCACTACCTGTTTCATTGCCACGTTATACCAAACGGAGGCACCAAAGAGTGCACAAGGTACCATGAGTCCGGCATATATGGTCCGCTTGTCGCGGGGACTGACACTCTAGTCGACCCGCAGTACGCGGGCCAAAGCCCCAACGACTCCAGTCAGCGGATCGCGTAAAGACGAAAATTCGAAAATTCAACCGCTCGCCAACCGTTATTCCAAGGTACTGGCATTTATCAACGTACGGCAGGCTTGCTCCTGCAAACCGTACCATAGGGCGCCTATTCGGTGACAGTGCACCTTTAAGCAGCATGACAGCCGTCTTGTTTGTGGAAACTGCAACGCCGACTTCTGCTCCCCATGCTCCTACAATGGACATTAAGTCTTCGCTTTTTACTTCCATTGCAGCTCGTGAGTTTCCCTCTACGAATAAGAGTTGGACATCTGCATACGCGTTAAATGCACAACTAGGCTCTAGGCGCCGGAGAAGCACGTCCATCAAGAGGTTCCAAATGAATGGACCGCTGATGAAGCCCTGTGAGCAACCTCGTGTCACCGGAACAGTCGCTTCCCAATACCGGCAGACCATGCTTGCACTTCCGCTAGAAAAATAGCTTCGCCATAAACTTAACTCTCGGCACCCGACTTCAGCAAGTCGATGTAGTACAACAGTCCATTCCACATAGCCAAAAGCTCCTTTGAAGTCCACAAATATACCCAGAATATATCGTGCCGGACTGGTCATGACAGTGCTCGCGACGTGTCGCCAGGCGTCCTCAACGCAGCGTCCCGGTTTAGTAGTACATCCTTTAAGCGATTCATCATGATTGCGTCAAGCGCCTTGTCAAATACTGGTAGAAGACAGATACCACGATAAGAGGCTGGATCGGTGTTGTCCTTGTCGGGGCTCTTGAGCAAAGCTATTACTCGCGGGCGCTTCCAATTTGTGCCTTCAACAATACATCGGGAATACGACGTCGTGAGGTGGGGGATGGCACGCCATGTCTCCTTGCATATGGCCCCGGTTATGCCGTCTAGGCCAGGGGAACGTCTGCTTCTCAACCTGGCAATGCAGACGCCTACCTCAGAATGATCGAGGATTGGAAGCACTTCGCTCGGATAGGTTGTGGGTGCTGTCGACTCCGCAACTGGAAAAAAGTTATGGAGGAGCACTCGCGCACAGTCATGCCAGGTTACGACTGGCCCTGCTTCCGAGCGAAGACATCCAAACTCTGTGGTCTTCTTGCGTCATCGGAAAATCCTATAGACATGCCCCAATGGATCATTTTGTTGACCAACAAATTGTCGCCAATTAGCTTCCTTTGTTGACAGAATAAGCTTCTTGTATTGTCCAAAGAAGATCCGCAGATCAGCAGCCAGACGTTCCATTCCGGCGATATGCGTCCCAACACCTGGTCGCACACTTGGTGTATGATCGAGCACAGTGTGGACACTTGGGTATCCAGCGGCGTATTCGCGAAGTCCTCCGGAAGTTCCTCGGCTGATCTTATCAGCTCATCACTAAACAGTCGCCAACACACATTCTTGAAATTCCAGGACGGCACAGGAGCATAGCTCTGAACTGTGCTGGGCATATGCGTCACCACAACAGTGATTATGTTATGGTCGCTCAGATCCCACTCGTCCACCCTCCAGTCATATGTGACCCACATAGATGCTGCTTCGTTGACGATTGTGACATCGATATCGCTTCGAGCTCTGCGATTATCGCACGTGTACACTGAGCTGCGCATATTGAGAACGTCGGCTCTGCACGACTGCATCCATTCAGACAGCAGCTGACCCCGATGTTGGGTAACGCGACCCTGATACCTATCAGGAATCTTGCTATACCACATGGAGGATACTGCGTTCGCATCTAAGCTAAAGATAACAGGCAGGATGCTGGCTTGCAGCAGCACTGCATCTAAATACGTAAGGTACGGCTCCAACTCGGTGTTGAATTGACAGTATACGGAGCTTAGGAAGATTGAGCCGAAACTTCCAGTAACACTCACGCATACGCCAAAGTCGGTAATGAGCGATTTAATTGGCATGCAGATGGCATCAGGGTCATCTACGATGATGGCCGCCATTTTGCGTTTGTCGAGATATGAGCGCATCCCGGATGGGAGGCCTATCAAACGTCCAAAAGTGTTTACGTAGGGCTCCTGTAGTAGTGCGAAGATGTGGCCAAAGTCGCGTATGCGAACACCGAGCTCGATGGTAGAAGCTCGGCCACGGCCGCAATTTGCTTGGGTGAAACTAAACATAAGTGTCTAGCTTACACCCTCGCGAGCACTGCGTTATATATGGGGCACAAAGCAGACAACATAAAGTGCCCTGACGGTTGTCCTTTGAAGCGGCAGTTTCGAAAGTCGACGGGATGTGTACATCTCTGTGATCGATGCCTCAGTTGACCGCATTGGCGGCAGACCAATTGCGACACATTGTGGTCAAAACCTACGCAACTATGGCAAGCGTAAGTGCGAACAAGTGACCGGCATCGGTAAGAAAACCACTTGATGTAAGCCCGCCCGGTCACATCACGTACAGCCAGCGCTTTGTCGTCAACATCAAGCGTCAGATTTATTCTGCCACCTTCAGTGCCTACCCACGGCTTGGTCTCTAGGTGCACTGCTTTTTTGAAGGCAGCTGGAGTGAAGTCGTCCTTAAAGATGTTATTGTACAACTCCTCCATGAACTCCTGAGGGCTTATACAAGTGTCTACGTCAGACACAACTACTTTGGGTTGGGCTGATTTGTTCTGTTGCACCTCAAGTCCGACCTCAATAAACTTTTTGATCGCCACAACCTTTCTTAGTTCATTTGCAGAAGGTGTGCGGATGATAGCACCGCCGCGTTTAAGCTCGTACACTTTGTGCACTCGGACTCGAAGAGCAGGTGCGATCTCCTGCATTACCTTGTTGGCAATCTCTTTTCCAGTGACATTTGGGTCATTACTGGTAACAACCGCCGACCATGTTTCTACAGGCTTCTTCGAGCGAAGTGCAGCTATGGGAGCGACATTAGTGGTGTTGCCGACCTGGGGGACAGCTGGTTGGACCTCATTTCGGCCTGGTTTGCTCTCCAAAATTGCATTTTGCACAGTGAGCGCCATTACTAACTAATCATAGCAAGCAATCGTATCCGATGATATGCCAGCTTGCATAACAGCAGTTTTGACTCCGCGCTGTATATTCGACAGCTCCGCAATAGCAGCGGGAGCGCCTTCCTTTATTATTGCAAATGCTGGACATTGAGGGGCAGCAGCAGTAGAGGGAGCGTCAGCTGAAGCAGGAGTGGCAGCAACGGCATCGACGGGTACTGCAGAGGCGTAGACACCAGTAATTACAACAGTGGGGGCAGCCACGTGGACAGCAAGGGGTGAAACTGCGGGAGTAGCATTCGCAGGGGAAGTGTATGGGATTGCGAACTTAGTTTTCCCGCGGGGATGCGGGAGGGGCAGCGTTAGGGAGTGTAACTGGGACGGAAAAAGCAACAACAGACGGCACTGCTTCCAAATATATGGCTGACCGCTCAGCCGACATTTCCCCCTCGCAGGATAAATTAGGCGAAGAAATGGCGTTTCGTACCTGACCCTTTTTCTTTGGACGTTCTCTGCGGCTCATTTCGACCATGCCTGCATCACTAGACTCGGTGGCGATGCTGCCAGAGCGACTGCGTGCGCTCGACATCTTTTTCACTATAAGTGAATAGGCGCCCTCTATTTGATGTTGATGCAACTTCTTTGATAAGCGCCCTCTAAGGTTTAATGTTGAAAATTCAGCGAGCGCCCTGAAACAGCCTTAGTTTGTTCAAATCAAAGTTCTGAATCAGCCTTATTTAGCCACAAATCAAAGTTATGAATCAGGTTCTGAAACAGCCTTATTTCTGCACACATTGAAAGTCTGAATGGTAATGAATCAGACTTATTTTTCACAAACCACAACTAGAATTATCTAAAGTGAAAGGAGCTTTTGTCCGTTGCTTAGCAACGAGACAGCATTAGCTGTATCTAAAGCACTGCACACGTGTTCAACACAACTGAAAGCACTTTTACCGTTATAACGGAAAATTTTGCAAAAAATGATGCACGCACACAAAAACACAACCGCTCCCTACGAAAGTCGAAGCGAGACTCAGTAGATAGGGACAGATCAATCCAGATCTCTCTGATGTTGTTTAACGTGGCATGTTCCACTACAGGGATTAAAACCACGGTGGTCTTATATGCTGTTAGGCATATACCACAATGTGTGTAGTAGAAAGCGCTAAACCAACGCCCCTCCGAAATATCAGCAAGCTGAAATCTCTTCGGTGCCATTTGAATGTATACTGTCGGGCATACATTCCCCCTGCCGAGGGGCGAGATGCTCTAACATCTCTGCTTTTCTTTGGGTCAAGTGCCCGGTTGAGAACGCAACTCCACGTCGAGCCAGAAGACTCAACACGCGATATGGGTGTCAACCACAGCCACCACGATACTCCCACAAGGGGGCCAACCTCAATGAGTAGTGTTGGAAACTACTCAACCCGTGGTACCGAATTCTGGAGCTCGGTGGACTCCCCTCTTTAGCCTCGACAGCTCGGTCATTGAAGCATACCAGGTTGTTGCAATTAGTCGCCTCGTACGACAAGCAGTGACCTACTGTCCCGGAATTCTAAAACCCGCCAAGCACACGGGTGGTGAAAGTTTTGGCTTTCGCCCGGGACTGCTGACTACGTAGGTTGTCACGTTAGTCGCCTCGTACGACAAGCAGTGATCTACTGTGCCGGAATTCTAAGACCCGTCAAACACACGGTGATGTGTCTTACGTCTTACCCAGCGATTTCGCCTCCTTACAAAGATTTCGTTTGCAAGCCGCCTAAGTCTTTCCATTCTGGTAGGTGACTCCACCGCTCTAGCCACTCTCCAAATGCCCTCTTCACATACAATGCCCAGTCCATCAAGGTCTCGCAGATCTGCATACAGCGGGCAAATACATAGAACGTGAAGCCAGTCGTCTTGTTCAGCACCGCATGAACATCACTGCGACCTATGTGATGCAGAAATGCGTTCAGCGATCCGTGGCCAGTCAATAGGAACCCTGCGTGCATGCTGAATCCAAAGTTTCTCCGCCTGTAGACGAAGCTTGCGTCCGGGAAGAACTGGTGTGTCACTCGTCCGTGATCTTCATCGTCATTCCACCTCAGTTGCCATGTACTCAACAAGCATTCATCCAGCAGTGCCGCTTTCTGGTTCCAATTTAGACCTTCGGGGTCTCGGCCATATAACCAATCGGCTTCCTCCAGCGGATAATCATACTTTATCTTGAACCTAACTGCCATTTGCATAGCAACCAAGTCAAACGGCGGAGCTCCAGCAAGGACTTGTAGTGCAACAGTGGATACTGTACGGCATACCGGGACGCTTCCTAGAAAAATCAGCCTCTAACAGGACAATAGAGACCTCCTGGCCACTACCTGTTTCATTGCCACGTTATACCAAACGGAGGCACCAAAGAGTGCACAAGGTACCATGAGTCCGGCATATATGGTGCGCTTGTCGCGGGGACTGACACCCCAGTCGACCCGCAGTACGCGTGCCAAAGCCCCAACGACTCCAGTAAGCGGATCGCGTAAAGAGCGAAATGCAGTCGAAAATTCAACCGCTCGCCAAACGTTATTCCAAAGTACTGGCATAAATCAACGTACGGCAGGCTAGCTCCTGCAAACCGTACCATAGGGCGCCTATTCGGTGACAGTGCACCTTTAAGCAGCATGACAGCCGTCTTGTTTGTGGAAACTGCAACGCCGACTTCTGCTCCCCATGTTCCAACAATGGACATTAAGTCTTCGCTTTTTACTTCCATTGCAGCTCGTGAGTTTCCCTCTACGAATAAGAGTTGGACATCTGCATACGCGTTAAATGCACAACGAGGCTCTAGGCGCCGGAGAAGCACGTCCATCAAGAGGTTCCAAATGAATGGACCGCTGATGAAGCCCTGTGAGCAACCTCGTGTCACCGGAACAGTCGCTTCCCAATACCGGCAGACCATGCTTGCACTTCCGCTAGAAAAATAGCTTCGCCATAAACTTAACTCTCGGCACCCGACTTCAGCAAGTCGATGTAGTACAACATTCCATTCCACATAGCCAAAAGCTCCTTTGAAGTCCACAAATATACCCAGAATATATCGTGCCGGACTGGTCATGACAGTGCTCGCGACGTGTCGCCAGGCGTCCTCAACGCAGCGTCCCGGTTTAAAACCGAATTGCCATCTGGAGCCAGTAGTACATCCTTTAAGCGATTCACCATGATTGCCTCAAGCACCTTGTCAAATACTGGTAGAAGACAGATACCACGATAAGAGGCTGGATCGGTGTTGTCCTTGTCGGGGCTCTTGAGCAAAGCTATTACTCGCGGGCGCTTCCAATTTGTGCCTTCAACAATACATCGGGAATACAACGTCGTGAGGTGTTGGGGGATGGCACGCCATGTCTCCTTGCATATGGCCCCGGTTATGCCGTCTAGGCCAGGGGAACGTCTGCTTCTCAACCTGGCAATGCAGACGCCTACCTCAGAATGATCGAGGATTGGAAGCACTTCGCTCGGATAGGTTGTGGGTGCTGTCGACTCCGTAACTGGAAAAAAGTTATGGAGGAGCACTCGCGCACAGTCATGCCAGGTTACGACTGGCCCTGCTTCCGAGCGAAGACATCCAAACTCGGTGGTCTTCTTGCGTCATCGGAAAATCCTATAGACATGCCCCAATGGATCATTTTGTTGACCAACAAATTGACGCCAATTTGCTTCCTTTGTTGACAGAATAAGCTTCTTGTATTGTCCAAAGAAGATCCGCAGATCAGCAGCCAGACGTTCCAATTATTTTCCGGCGATATGCGTCCCAACACCTGGTCGCACACTTGGTGTATGATCGAGCACAGTGCGGACACTTGGGTATCCAGCGGCGTATTCGCGAAGTCCTCCGGAAGTTCCTCGGCTGATCTTATCAGCTCATCACTAAACAGTCGCCAACACACATTCTTGAAATTCCAGGACGGCACAGGAGCATAGCTCTGAACTGTGCTGGGGATATGCGTCACCGCAACAGTGATTATGTTATGGTCGCTCAGATCCCACTCGTCCACCCTCCAGTCATATGTGACCCACATAGATGCTGCTTCGTTGACGATTGTGACATCGATATCGCTTCGAGCTCTGCGATTATCGCACGTGTACACTGAGCTGCGCATATTGAGAACGTCGGCTCTGCACGACTGCATCCATTCAGACAGCAGCTGACCCCGATGTTGGGTAACGCGACCCTGATACCTATCAGGAATCTTGCTATACCACATGGAGGATACTGCGTTCGCATCTAAGCTAAAGATAACAGGCAGGATGCTGGCTTGCAGCAGCACTGCATCTAAATACGTAAGGTACGGCTCCAACTCGGTGTTGAATTGACAGTATACGGAGCTTAGGAAGATTGAGCCGAAACTTCCAGTAACACTCACGCATACGCCAAAGTCGGTAATGAGCGATTTAATTGGCATGCAGATGGCATCAGGGTCATCTACGATGATGGCCGCCTTTTTGCGTTTGTCGAGATATGAGCGCATCCCGGATGGGAGGCCTATCAAACGTCCAAAAGTGTTTACGTAGGGCTCCTGTAGTAGTGCGAAGATGTGGCCAGAGTCGCGTATGCGAACACCGAGCTCGATGGTAGAAGCTCGGCCACGGCCGCAATTTGCTTGGGTGAAACTAAACATTAGTGTCTAGCTTACACCCTCGCGAGCACTGCGCTATATATGGGGCACAAAGCAGACAACATAAAGTGCCCTGACGGTTGTCCTTTGAAGCGGCAGTTTCGACAGTCGACGGGATGTGTACATCTCTGTGATCGATGCCCCATTTGACCGCATTGGCGGCAGACTATTCAGCATTGCGACACTTTGTGGTCAAAACCTACGCATGTATGGCAAGCGTAAGTGCGAACAAGTGGCCGGCATCGGTAAGAAAACCACTTGATGTAAACCCGTCCGGTCACATCAAGTACGGCCAGCGCTTTGTCGTCAACCTCAAGCGTCAGATTTATTCTGCCGCCTTCAGTGCCTACCCACGGCTTGGTCTCTAGGTGCACTGCTTTTTTGAAGGCAGCTGGAGTGAAGTCGTCCTTAAAGTTGTTATTGTACAACTCCTCCATGAACTCCTGAGGGCTTATACAAGTGTCTACGTCAGACACAACTACTTTGGGTTGGGCTGATTTGTTCTGTTGCACCTCAAGTCCGACCTCAGTGAACTTTTTGTTCGCCACAACCTTTCTTAGTTCATTTGCAGAAGGTGTGCGGATGATAGCACCGCCGCGTTTAAGCTCGCGCACTTCGTGCACTCGGACTCCAAGAGCAGGTGCGATCTCCTGCATTACCTTGTTGGCAATCTCTTTTCCAGTGACATTTGGGTCATTACTGGTAACAACCGCCGACCATGTTTCTACAGGCTTCTTCGTGCGAAGTGCAGCTATGGGAGCGACATTAGCGGTGTTGCCGACCTGGGGGACAGCTGGTTGGACCTCATTTCGGCCTGGTTTGCTCTCCAAAATTGAATTTTGCACAGTGAGCGACATTACTAACTAATCATAGCGAGCAATCGTATCCGATGATATGCCAGCTTGCATAACAGCAGTTTTGACTCCGCGCTGTATATTCGACAGCTCCGCAATAGCAGCGGGAGCGCCTTCCTTTATTATTGTAAATGCTGGACATTGAGGGGCAGCAGCAGTAGAGGGAGCGTCAGCTGAAGCAGGAGTGGCAGCAACGGCATCGACGGGTACTGCAGAGGCGTAGACACCAGTAATTACAACAGTGGGGGCAGCCACGTGGGCAGCAGGGGGTGAAACTGCGGGAGTAGCATTCGCAGGGGAAGTGTATGGGATTGCGAACTTAGTTTTCCCGCGGGGATGCGGGAGGGGCAGCGTTAGGGAGTGTAACTGGGACGGAAAAAGCAACAACAGACGGCACTGCTTCCAAATATATGGCTGACCGCTCAGCCGACATTTCCCCCTCGCAGGATAAATTAGGCGAAGAAATGGCGTTTCGTACCTGACCCTTTTTCTTTGGACGTTCTCTGCGGCTCATTTCGACCATGCCTGCATCACTAGACTCGGTGGCGATGCTGCCAGAGCGACTGCGTGCGCTCGACATCTTTTTCACTATAAGTGAATAAGCGCCCTCTATTTGATGTTGATGCAACTTCTTTGATAAGCGCCCTCTATGGTTTAATGTTGAAAATTCAGCGAGCGCCCTGAAACAGCCTTAGTTTGTTCACATCAAGGTTCTGAATCAGCCTTATTTAGCCACAAATCAAAGTTATGAATCAGGTTCTGAAACAGCCTTATTTCTGCACACATCGAAAGTCTGAATGGTAATGAATCAGACTTATTTTTCACAAACCACAACTAGAATTTTCTAGAGTGAAAGGAGCTTTTGTCCGTTGCTTAGCAACGAGACAGCTTTAACTGTTTCTAAAGCACTGCACACGTGTTCAACACAACTGAAAGCACTTTTACCGTTATAGCGGAATATTTTGCAAAAAATGATGCGCGCACACAAAAACACAACCGCTCGCTACGAAAGTCGAAGCGAGACTCAGTGGATAGGGACAGATCAATCCAGATCTCTCTGATGTTGTTTAACGTGGCATGTTCCACTACAGGGATTAAAACCACGGTGGTCTTATATGCTGTTAGGCATATACCACAATGTGTCTAGTAGAAAGCGATAAGCCAACACCCCTCCGAAATATCAGCAAGCTGAAATCTCTTCGGTGCCATTTGAATGTATACTGTCGGGCATACATTCCCCCTGACGCGGGGTGAGATGCTTTAACATCTTTGCTTTTCTTAGGGTGAAGCGCCCGGTTGAGAACGCAACTTCATGTCGAACCAGAAGACTCTACCCGCGATATGGGTGTCAACCACAGCCACCACAATACTCCCACAAGGCGGCCAACCTCAATGAGTAGTCTTGGAAACTACTCAACCCGTGGTACCGAATTCTGGAGCTCGGTGGACGCCCCTCTTTAGCCCCGACAGGCTCGGTCATTGAAACATACCAGGTTGTCGCAATTAGTCGCTTCATACAACAAGCAGTGACCTACTGCTCCGGAATTCTAAGACCTGCCAAGCACATGGGTGGTGCAAGTTTTGGCTTTCGCCCAGGATTGCTGACCACGTAGGTTGTCACGTTAGTCGCCTCGTACGACAAGCAGTGACCTACTGTGCCGGAATTCTAAAACCCGCCAAGCACACGGGTGGTGCAAGTTTTGGCTTTCGCCCGGGACTGCTGACCACGTAGGTTGTCACGTTAGTCGCCTCGTACGACAAGCAGTAACCTACTGTGCCGGAATTCTATGACCCGCCAAGCACACGGGTGGTGCAAGTTTCGGCTTTTGCCCTTGACTGCTGACCACGCAGGTTGTCACTTTAGTCGCCTCGTACGACAAGCAGTGACCTACTGTGACGGAATTCTAAGACCCGCCAAGCACACGGGTGGTGCAAGTTTCGGCTTTTGCCCTTGGCTGCTGACCACGCAGGTTGTCACGTTAGTCGCCTCGTACGACAGGCAGTGACTTACTGTGCCGGAATTCTAAGACCCATCAAGCACACGGGTGGTGCAAGTTTCGGCTTTCGCCCTTGACTGCTGACCACGAAGGCTGTCACGTTAGTCGCCTCTTACGACAAGCAGTAAACTACTGTGCCGAAATCCTTAGACCCGCAAGTAGATAATAACTAATAAGATGACGAGGCATTTACTCCCGCCGGCAAACTCATTCAATCTCCTGACCCTATCACTAGTGGAGAGTGCTTATCTTACGTCAAAACCACCACTAACGTCAAGCACACCCATGGCACTTATCACGAAGATCTGCATACAGCGGACACTCACAGAGAACATGTTGCCATGTTTCCAAAATGTAACCACAAGGACACTGCGAACTCGCAAACAGGTTTCTCGAATGCAAGAAAGCATTGAGAGAACCTTGCCCGGTCAGGAGAAAGCCAAGACAAAGGTTAAAACCAAAGTCCGGTCGATCCCCGACAAACGTCACATCTCGGATAAACCCGTAAGTGATCCGCCCATTCTCACTTGTGTCCCATCTGACTTGCCAGTCAGACCGAACACACTCATTCAACAACCTTTTACACTCACTAATCCCTAGACTCTCCACGTCCCTATCAGCTAACCATTCATTCTGCAGCAATGGCAGCCGCCTTCTTATCTTGTAGAGCAAGGCCCGACGCCTGATCTCCAAGTCAAGAGGGGCTACTCCCAACAGCACCTGCATTGCCTCCGTAGAGACAGTGCGGCACACAGGCAAACAACCTAACAGGATCACTCTCTGGCAAGCCAGCACTTGCTTTCTACCGACAACAGACGTAACTGCCTTAGACAACACAGACGATCCAAATGCTGCACAGGCAACAAATAGACCACTGTATATACCACGGACAGCTCGTCTGCTGAGGCCCCAGTCACATCTCAAAATTCGACGCACTTGTCCAACTACACTTAGCAGTCGGCCCTTGAGGCCGGCGAAGTGAGGAGTGAAACACATCCTCTCGCCGAAGGTTATGCCAAGATATTTCACCTCAGTCACATACCTCACACTCATACCATTGAACTCGAACAATAGGACGTCGACCAGGTGACAATCTGCCCTTGAGCAGCATTGACACCGTCTTGTCCATTGCCAAGCTCACCCCAACACTCTCACCCCACTCATACACAGTGCGCAAGCACGCCCCCGCACGCATCTCCACCTCAGAACGCGACTGCCCTTCAATCAAGATGAGCAAGTCATCCGCATACGCACAGCACTTGCATACTTGCTCGAGCTGCCACAGCAAAGAATCCATCATTAGGTTCCAAATAAATGGACCACAGATGGAACCCTGCGGACAGCCACGAACAACATTTACACTAACACTTTCATTCCGCCCTACAGCACACGCTCGTCTGCCAGAGAAATAACTCTTCCACAGAGTTGATTCCTGGCATCCACATTCATTCAATTTGCCCAACACACTCGCCCAACTCAGGTAGTCGAAAGCACCCTTAAAATCTACAAAAACACCTAGGACATACTTGGAGGTACTAGTCTCCACAGAGTAACTAACATACCTCCACGCATCCTCCACACATCTACCCTGCCTAAAACCAAATTGCCGCTCGGACATTTGGCCACTCACTCTCTCCTGAAGCCTTTCTACCATGACCCTCTCCAGAACTTTTCCAAGAACTGGAAGGAGACTGATGCCCCGAAAGGATCGAGGATTACTCCTGATCCTATCAGGCGACTTCAAGAGCACAATCACCTTTGCACACTTCCATTCACTGGGAAAATAACCTTCATTCAAACACTTTCCATACAACACATTCATGTATTCTGGAATTGACTTCCAGACACTCTTGCACATTTCCCCAGTAAATCCATCCATACCAGGGGACTTTCTCGACTTTAATCTCGAGAAGGCCACCTCCAACTCACTATCCAGGAGCGGATCAACATTACTAACCGCACTGGGCGGTAAGTCCTGAGAATCCGCCCTGGGGAAAAACTCATTCAATAACACATTCATACAATCCGTCCATGTCGTTAACTGAGCGTCACCAACACGGAGGCTACATACATCCGTTTCCCTACCTTTACCTCTCACTATTTTATAGGCACGACCCCAGGGATCGTCCCTATTGCGTTCTAAAAACGAACGCCACTCATCCTCTTTCACTCTTACAAGCATATGCTTATACTCATTCAGACTTCGACAATACTCTGACCTGAGCTGGGCCGCGTTATCAGCATTGGCAGATCTGGCCCTTTGGAATCGCTTCCGCAGGGACCGAACCAACCGCCGCTTAACGCTCAACGCACGCGTCCACCACTTCAAATGCTTAAGATTCACCTTTCGGCTTCTCTCAAACATCTGATCATTCACACACGTCAACCACCTATTTACACACGCAACTTGCTCATCAACACTCATAGCATTAAAAATGCCTAGCGGAACTTGCGTTGCCGCCTCACGCACCAGAATCCCATGAAGGGACCAATTCACTCCACAAGTACGCCAACAGTTACCCCCAACACTCTCACGCACAGTGGGAGTGTGTGTGATAACAATCTCAATCGGATTGTGATCACTCACACCAAGCCCACCCAATACACTCCATTGAAAAACATACATATTCATCGCTACCATATTCACAAAAGTCACGTCAATATCATTTTGACCCATCGGACCAGCAAACGTATACCACTCACTGGGTTCGTTGACCACCCGGACATCTCGGGACACTGCCCACTCGGCAAGCATCTCCCCACGAGGGAAGCTCGGAAGCCCAAACGTTTGTCTGGATATCTTACTAAACCACAAGGTAGACGATGCATTAGCGTCAAGACCAAAGATGGCCGGTAGGCCACTAACCAGCTGTAGCACCTCATTCAAATAAGCAATGTATGGCTCGAGGGGATCCCCGTACTTACAATACATGCTAACTACAAATAACCTGCCAAAACTGCCATTTAGGCTTACACACACACCCCAGTCAGTCGAAGACACTAAAGTGCATTCAATGCTGACATCATTCACAATTACAGCGGACTTGGCCCTGCTGTCAGGAAATACCCGCATGCATGCGGGCAATCCACGTACGCGACCATCAGTCGCGTAGGGTTCCTGCAGCAGGGCAACCACGCTGCCCCGCGCACACATCATCTCACCCAAATCGCACATAACTGCATAAGACCGCTGACAATTCAACTGAAGAAATTTGCTAGACATTTTAATGTCTAGCATTCGCCCGCGCAACAATTGCACTATATATAGGGCAAGCCGGAGACATCATGAGATGCCCCGACGGCTTTCCCTTAAAAGCACAATTGCGACAATGCAACGCATTACTGCACTGTGCAACGCGGTGACCCATTTGGCCGCAGCGACGACAGACATCTTCCTTGGCCCTGCACTCCGCTACCTTATGGTCGAAGCCAAGGCAGCGGTAGCAACCCGCTACCGGATCAAAACTTCTCACACGAAACGAAAACCACTTGACGTAGCAACGCCCGACCTCCAACAGAGTTTGCATGGCCAAGCCAGCGCCCTCAAGGACGACGTTCACCGCCACGTCAGCATCCACAACCCAGGGCTTACTCACCATGCGGACCCCTTTCTTGAAGGCCTCGAAGGACATCTTGCCCTTGAGGTTCAACTCATACAAGTCACCCATGAACTCGTCAGGGGTAATCTGTGAGTGAACGCCCTGAACCACAATTTTCGGCCCCAGTCTCTCATTCACACTCACCTCTAAACCTACCTCCCCAAACTTCTTATTCCCTACAACTTTCGTTCTCTCCGCCACTGATGGTGTGCGAATAATCGCTCCACCATCGCGAAGAGGCTTCACCTCGTGCACACGCACACCAAGAGTAGGCCCTACCTCCTTCACTACCTGGTCGACCACGTCCTTCGCGGTTTTGCCAGCAGTCTTGCTGCGCACAACCAAGGACCAAGTCTCGACTGGCCGTGGCATCTCCGGGGTAGACGGCACTGCCGACTCGGGACCCCCCTTGGCGGCGTGCACATTCCCAACCCGCGTTTGGGTGACCGGCACATTGCTGCGAACAGCCTCCAAACGCCCCTTCAACCGCTCATTTTCTGCGATCAGACCAAATATAAGCTCCTCATACTGCTGGGTGTAATCCACCATTGTGCACAGCAGGTTCCCAATTGCACCCTCGTTAACAGAAGTGTGCAGAAGGTTCGTACTTATGGCCTTCATTTTCTCTATTGCCGTCCCTTTCCGTTTCAACGGTGCCGAGTTGCTCGCCGAACACGACGCAACGGGCACCTCAACGGGAGGAACACCAGCACTCTCAGATTCACTCGACTGAGGAACTGCAAAAATCCGCTCCTCTTCATTCACATCAATGATTCCGTGAGCAACACTAATGTCACCCACGGTGCCAACGTTTCCATCCATTCCAGCCGGGTAAACAGCAGTCTCCGAAGTTGCCCTCCTCAACTGCTGCTTGCCTAGCACCCCCCTGCGTCTTACCTCGACTTTCCGCGAAGAGTCAGAGGTGCGCGACTCGTCGTCCGACGAAATGCCGCACACCCCTTCAGGCCCCTTCTCAGCCGGCTTCTTCTTACGCGGCGGCATCACAGTGCAGGTGTTCAAATCCGCAGATAAGAAAACACACAGACACACACACACTCGCGCAAGGCAATAAAACGAAAAAGATAAGCGGCTTGACGCACACGCACACGCACACGAACGTTTGCTGCACAAAACGAAAACAGAAAAAATAACTGTAAATATAACTGTAACTTGTTTACAATTAAAGCTGAACGAAAAACTATGCGCTGAGCGACCGACACGTCTGTTCGCAACCAATTCTGACAACGAACTGAGTAGATAGGGACAGAAGGAATCTCGTTAATCCATTCATGCGCGTCACTAATTAGATGACGAGGCATTTGGCTATTTAAGAGAGTCATAGTTACTCCCGCCGTTGACCCGCGCTTACTTGAATTTCTTCACTTTGACATTCAGAGCACTGGGCAGAAATCACATTGTGTCAACACCCGCTAGGGCCATCACAATGCTTTGTTTTAATTAGACAGTCGGATTCCCCAAGTCCGTGCCAGTTCTGAATTGATTGTTAATTGATAATCGTTATAATTTAAAAGAACTAATTAGTTGCCCAATTAGTATTCTTAAAAATTTTAGCAAGAAAGTTCCACAATTGGCTACGTAACTAAACTATCCGGGGAACAAGAAACTACCATAAATGATAGAAACTCTATTTACCCAGAACGAGCACATAAACCATGTTATTGTTTCCCAATCAAGCCCGACTATCTCAATCTTCAGAGCCAATCCTTATCCCGAAGTTACGGATCTAATTTGCCGACTTCCCTTACCTACATTATTCTATCGACTAGAGACTCTTCACCTTGGAGACCAGCTGCGGATATTGGTACGGCCTGTTGAGAAGTTTGCGTATCCCCACCATAAATTTTCAAGGTCCGAGGAGAAAATATCGACACAACAGTATATGTCATGCTCTTCTAGCCCATCTACCATATCTCTCTGCGAAAGACTTCCATGGTAGTACGGCTATAAAACAGAAAAGAAAACTCTTCCGATATCTCTCGACGGCTTCTTTATGGTCGTTCCTGTTGCCAGGATGAGCACGAGGCCCATATTTAATAACAAACGGATACTCAACAGGTTACGGAATTGGAACCGTATTCCCTTTCGTTCAAAATTATTCAAGTGTATAAAATCGGTTAGATGACATTATTTTATTTATATATACACATTTTGATTTTTCTATACTTGAAAATTTTCGGCTTTCGCCTTGAACTTAGGACCGACTAACTCGTGATCAACCACTGTTCACACGAAACCCTTCTCCACTTCAGTCCTCCAAGGTCTCATTCGATTATTTGCTACTACCACCAAGATCTGTACCAATGGCGGCTCCATGCAGGCTTACGCCAAACACTTCTATGCACACCATTGTACCTTCCTACTCACTAAAGTTTCAAAATTTATATTACAAGTAATATAAATCATCTACTTTAGCGGTAATGTATAGGTATACAACTTAAGCGCCATCCATTTTAAGGGCTAGTTGCTTCGGCAGGTGAGTTGTTACACACTCCTTAGCGGATTTCGACTTCCATGATCACCGTCCTGCTGTTTTAAGCAACCAACGCCTTTCATGGTTTCTGTATGAGTTGTTAATTTGGGCACCGTAACATTACGTTTGGTTCATCCCACAGCGCCAGTTCTGCTTACCAAAAGTGGCCCACTGGGCACATTATATCATAGCCTTAAACTTCATATCAAGAAAGTTAAGGTTCTTACCCATTTAAAGTTTGAGAATAGGTTAAGATCGTTTCGACCCTAAGGCCTCTAATCATTCGCTTTACCAGATAAGATTATTTTATACAACAGTTAAATGCACCAGCTATCCTGAGGGAAACTTCGGAAGGAACCAGCTACTAGATGGTTCGATTGGTCTTTCGCCCCTATACTCAATTCTGACAATCGATTTGCACGTCAGAACTGTTTCGGTCTTCCATCAGGGTTTCCCCTGACTTCAACCTGATCAAGTATAGTTCACCATCTTTCGGGTCACAGCATATATGCTCAAGGTACGTTCCAGTTAGAGGTATAAACAATATAAATACTATTATACATAACTATATAGAGCGCCCCGGGATTGTGTTAATTAACTATAAATAGTTAAAAAACTAATCCCATTAATAGTCAAGTTAATTACGCTATTAGGTTTATTTCCCAATAACTTGCACATATGTTAGACTCCTTGGTCCGTGTTTCAAGACGGGTCCCGAAGGTATCCTGAATCTTTCGCATTGTTAATCATACAAGTGCTTATAATAAACACAAAAATCAATGATAAATATGCCATTATATAATTTCGAAAAATTAACGCACTGTAATCATATAAATCTATCAGCACTTTATCAAATTTACGACATTTATTTTATGTTAAAGTGCAAGCACCATAATTGAAATATACAATAAGTCACAATTTTTTGATAAATTTTTTATGCTAATAGATTACAATGTCCTTATATGGAAAAAATGCACACTATTATTATAATATTGTTTAAATACTACAATTCTAATGATGAATTTTCCATAACGGATATTCAGGTTCATCGGGCTTAACCTCTAAGCAGTTTCACGTACTATTTAACTCTCTATTCAGAGTTCTTTTCAACTTTCCCTCACGGTACTTGTTTACTATCGGTCTCATGGTTATATTTAGTTTTAGATGGAGTTTACCACCCACTTAGTGCTGCACTATCAAGCAACACGACTCTTTGGAAACACCATCTAGTAATCATTAACGTTATACGGGCCTGGCACCCTCTATGGGTAAATGGCCTCATTTAAGAAGGACTTAAATCGTTAATTTCTCATACTAGAATATTGATGTTCCGTACACTGCATCTCACATTTGCCATATAGACAAAGTGACTTAGTGCTGAACTGTTTTCTTTTCGCTCGCCGCTACTAAGAAAATCCTTGTTAGTTTCTTTTCCTCCCCTAATTAATATGCTTAAATTCAGGGGGTAGTCCCATATGAGTTGAGGTTGTATAAAACAATGTTAATTGAACACTATTTGGTTCAATAATGTTATGGATTTTAATTTTGAAGATCTATAATATTTACAACAATTCCTTAAGTCGCATCATTAATAAGAGGCAATTCTAGATGAAAAAAATAACATTTTTTTATGCTAGACATTCCTCAGTATTTCTTGAATTGAACAAAAGAAAATATATTTCTTCAGTTTTCTCAAACAAAATATACAATGAGAAACATTATTTCCATAATTTCATTAATTAATATTATGAATTTTAAATGTATGGTAAAAAAAATTACACATGCAAATAATTATCCAATAATATACAATATGCTCAAAATTCTGAAAAAATTTTAAACAACTTAATTAGCATAGTCTTACAACCCTCAACCATATGTAGTCCAAGCAGCACTATAAATTTAATTAAAGTACCTAACAGCATGGACTGCGATATGCGTTCAAAATGTCGATGTTCATGTGTCCTGCAGTTCACACGATGACGCACAGTTTGCTGCGTTCTTCATCGACCCATG
>JAWNPQ010000268.1:22500-35000 GCA_035047465.1 Drosophila sordidula
GTGTACTTAGACATGCATGGCTTAATCTTTGAGACAAGCATATAACTACTGGCAGGATCAACCAGAATAATGTTTGTTTTTCATTTCTGTATATATAAAAATAATATACATACATAATTTAATTACAAATTTATTTACATGAAATCAATATATTTTTGAATAAAAATATATTACAGATATATTATGTTAAACGAATACGGCCAATTTTAATGGCATTTCATGTTCGCTAATTTAATATTTCAATATTTTAAACATTTCCAAATTGTTATATTAATAGTAATATAATATTTTGTTCAAAAATATTTTTTATATGCACTTTTTGCTTAACATATATATAAATTCACACGTTGTTTATACCATATAAGAATGGTATAAAAACGTATATTTTAATGACAACTTTATTAGTTAATTTATTTGTATAAATATATTTAATAATTATATATTAATTAAAAATGTCAAAGTAAACGAGTATTGGTATGTTTACAAATTAATAAGATATAGATAATTAATTATTATCGGGACGACTGACTGATGTCTCATTCGCAAATACAAATTAAATTAATCTGCAGCGCGATTTTCCACCAGTCACTTTTTTTATTTAAAAAAATTTTACGTGCCCGTTATATAAAATAACCGATAAAATAGCGATTAAATATACAAAACTCATTATTCTGGTATATAAATATTTATTTATAGTTTACAACATTAATGTGATAGAACCGACAGTGGTTTTGTTTTGTTCTGCATTTTTTTTTTTTTCTTGCGGGGTTGGTTTGGTGTTTTTTTAGGGGGGGTGGAAGGAGGGGGACTGTGTGGAAAGGAGGGGGGGGGGGAGGGAGGCTGGGGAAAAGATAAGGGGGGAGAAGTTGTGAAAAGAAAAGAACGATTAATGTAAGTTAAATTAAAGTGACGAAAATATGCGCTGAGCGACCGAAGTCTGTGCAACCAATTCTGACAACGAATGAGTAGATAGGGACATTAAAGTCAAGTGGTTTTACGTGAGCTCCTGCCACGATGGCTTAATCTCACGGTCCCAAGGACAGGATTAATTTAAGCGTCAATCAGCGCCCCATTGGAACATCAATTCCGCAGGTACCAATTTGAAGACACTACTGTTTGGTCGTGACTTCCACCTTGGTTTGGAGGGAGGCCCATCTAATCCTCTTCCGATCTATGGGTCACGGCACCCGGTTGTATAACGCAACACCACGTCGAGCCCAGGCTCTACCCGCATTTGGGTGTTAAACCACAGCCACCACGAAACTCCCCGAAGGGCCGCAACCAAAAACCAGGACGGAACAAGTTCCGCGGGCTCCTGATTACCCGTGGTACCAGAAAATAAGCCTCCGGTCAGGCCTCGTACCACGAAGGATACTTCCAATTTTAACTCCAAACAGTTACGGGTTGGTGACCCCAAAAGATTTGAACACTGCTGCATGGAATAGAATGCGAATTGATGTAAACAACAATCCACAGATGGAACAGTATACGCCATGTTCATGGACACGGTTTTCTCACTGTGAAGAGCGAGGCCTATTCCTTCCTCTTCCGCAAACGACGGCATTACTAGTTGATCAAAGATCAAACCGCTAGGCGGCCAGCAAATGTCCCCAACAAGTCCCAAAGAACTTTATGCAGAGAGCAGAAAGCCGAGACCGTTTCTGTGATTCTCTACACCGTGGTACCAGATCAATCCTCTGGTCAGAACTCGTATCCTAAAAAGAATACTTCCAGTATAGTTCCATGAAACTGGGGACTGGTAGCCCCGGACAACACACACAACCTAACTACCTAACTCATTCAAAATTTTACCACTCACATACACACCCCCACAATCATATTCCATTCATATATCCATTCAGACTATTTCTTCACTGAAGTCGCCTTCTGGCAAATGCAGCTCTGGCAAACTCATTCAATCTCCTGACCCTATCACTAGTGGAGAGTGCTTGACTTACGTCAAAACCACCACTAACCTCAAGCACACCCATGGCACTTAGATCACGAAGATCTGCATACAGCGGACACTCACAGAGAACATGTTGCCATGTTTCCAAAATGTAACCACAAGGACACTGCGAACTCGCAAACAGGTTTCTCGAATGCAAGAAAGCATTGAGAGAACCTTGCCCGGTCAGGAGAAAGCCAAGACAAAGGTTAAAACCAAAGTCCGGTCGATCCCCGACAAACGTCACATCTCGGATAAACCCGTAAGTGATCCGCCCATTCTCACTTGTGTCCCATCTGACTTGCCAGTCAGACCGAACACACTCATTCAACAACCTTTTACACTCACTAATCCCTAGACTCTCCACGTCCCTATCAGCTAACCATTCATTCTGCAGCAATGGCAGCCGCCTTCTTATCTTGTAGAGCAAGGCCCGACGCCTGATCTCCAAGTCAAGAGGGGCTACTCCCAACAGCACCTGCATTGCCTCCGTAGAGACAGTGCGGCACACAGGCAAACAACCTAACAGGATCACTCTCTGGCAAGCCAGCACTTGCTTTCTACCGACAACAGACGTAACTGCCTTAGACAACACAGACGATCCAAATGCTGCACAGGCAACAAATAGACCACTGTATATACCACGGACAGCTCGTCTGCTGAGGCCCCAGTCACATCTCAAAATTCGACGCACTTGTCCAACTACACTTAGCAGTCGGCCCTTGAGGCCGGCGAAGTGAGGAGTGAAACACATCCTCTCGCCGAAGGTTATGCCAAGATATTTCACCTCAGTCACATACCTCACACTCATACCATTGAACTGAACAATAGGACGTCGACCAGGTGACAATCTGCCCTTGAGCAGCATTGACACCGTCTTGTCCATTGCCAAGCTCACCCCAACACTCTCACCCCACTCATACACAGTGCGCAAGCACGCCCCCGCACGCATCTCCACCTCAGAACGCGACTGCCCTTCAATCAAGATGAGCAAGTCATCCGCATACGCACAGCACTTGCATACTTGCTCGAGCTGCCACAGCAAAGAATCCATCATTAGGTTCCAAATAAATGGACCACAGATGGAACCCTGCGGACAGCCACGAACAACATTTACACTAACACTTTCATTCCGCCCTACAGCACACGCTCGTCTGCCAGAGAAATAACTCTTCCACAGAGTTGATTCCTGGCATCCACATTCATTCAATTTGCCCAACACACTCGCCCAACTCAGGTAGTCGAAAGCACCCTTAAAATCTACAAAAACACCTAGGACATACGTGGAGGTACTAGTCTCCACAGAGTAACTAACATACCTCCACGCATCCTCCACACATCTACCCTGCCTAAAACCAAATTGCCGTTCGGACATTTGGCCACTCACTCTCTCCTGAAGCCTTTCTACCATGACCCTCTCCAGAACTTTTCCAAGAACTGGAAGGAGACTGATGCCCCGAAAGGATCGAGGATTACTCCTGATCCTATCAGGCGACTTCAAGAGCACAATCACCTTTGCACACTTCCATTCACTGGGAAAATAACCTTCATTCAAACACTTTCCATACAACACATTCATGTATTCTGGAATTGACTTCCAGACACTCTTGCACATTTCCCCAGTAAATCCATCCATACCAGGGGACTTTCTCGACTTTAATCTCGAGAAGGCCACCTCCAACTCACTATCCAGGAGCGGATCAACATTACTGACCGCACTGGGCGGTAAGTCCTGAGAATCCGCCCTGGGGAAAAACTCATTCAATAACACATTCATACAATCCGTCCATGTCGTTAACTGAGCGTCACCAACACGGAGGCTACATACATCCGTTTCCCTACCTTTACCTCTCACTATTTTATAGGCACGACCCCAGGGATCGTCCCTATTGCGTTCTAAAAACGAACGCCACTCATCCTCTTTCACTCTTACAAGCATATGCTTATACTCATTCAGACTTCGACAATACTCTGACCTGAGCTGGGCCGCGTTATCAGCATTGGCAGATCTGGCCCTTTGGAATCGCTTCCGCAGGGACCGAACCAACCGCCGCTTAACGCTCAACGCACGCGTCCACCACTTCAAATGCTTAAGATTCACCTTTCGGCTTCTCTCAAACATCTGATCATTCACACACGTCAACCACCTATTTACACACGCAACTTGCTCATCAACACTCATAGCATTAAAAATGCCTAGCGGAACTTGCGTTGCCGCCTCACGCACCAGAATCCCATGAAGTGGACGCTCAAGAACATGAAGGGACAAATTCACTCCACAAGTACGCCAACAGTTACCCCCAACACTCTCACGCACAGTGGGAGTGTGTGTGATAACAATCTCAATCGGATTGTGATCACTCACACCAAGCCCACCCAATACACTCCATTGAAAAACATACATATTCATCGCTACCATATTCACAAAAGTCGAACGTCAATATCATTTTGACCAATCGGACCAGCAAACGTATACCACTCACTGGGTTCGTTGACCACCCGGACATCTTGGGACACTGCCCACTCGGCAAGCATCTCCCCACGAGGGAAGCTCGGATACCCAAACGATTGTCTGGATATCTTACTAAACCACAAGGTAGACGATGCATTAGCGTCAAGACCAAAGATGGCCGGTAGGCCACTAACCAGCTGTAGCACCTCATTCAAATAAGCAATGTATGGCTCGAGGGGATCCCCGTACTTACAATACATGCTAACTACAAATAACCTGCCAAAACTGCCATTTAGGCTTACACACACACCCCAGTCAGTCGAAGACACTAAAGTGCATTCAATGCTGACATCATTCACAATTACAGCGGACTTGGCCCTGCTGTCAGGAAATACCCGCATGCATGCGGGCAATCCACGTACGCGACCATCAGTCGCGTAGGGTTCCTGCAGCAGGGCAACCACGCTGCCCCGCGCACACATCATCTCACCCAAATCGCACATAACTGCATAAGACCGCTGACAATTCAACTGAAGAAATTTGCTAGACATTTTAATGTCTAGCATTCGCCCGCGCAACAATTGCACTATATATAGGGCAAGCCGGAGACATCATGAGATGCCCCGACGGCTTTCCCTTAAAAGCACAATTGCGACAATGCAACGCATTACTGCACTGTGCAACGCGGTGACCCATTTGGCCGCAGCGACGACAGACATCTTCCTTGGCCCTGCACTCCGCTACCTTATGGTCGAAGCCAAGGCAGCGGTAGCAACCCGCTACCGGATCAAAACTTCTCACACGAAACGAAAACCACTTGACGTAGCAACGCCCGACCTCCAACAGAGTTTGCATGGCCAAGCCAGCGCCCTCAAGGACGACGTTCACCGCCACGTCAGCATCCACAACCCAGGGCTTACTCACCATGCGGACCCCTTTCTTGAAGGCCTCGAAGGACATCTTGCCCTTGAGGTTCAACTCATACAAGTCACCCATGAACTCGTCAGGGGTAATCTGTGAGTGAACGCCCTGAACCACAATTTTCGGCCCCAGTCTCTCATTCACACTCACCTCTAAACCTACCTCCCCAAACTTCTTATTCCCTACAACTTTCGTTCTCTCCGCCACTGATGGTGTGCGAATAATCGCTCCACCATCGCGAAGAGGCTTCACCTCGTGCACACGCACACCAAGAGTAGGCCCTACCTCCTTCACTACCTGGTCGACCACGTCCTTCGCGGTTTTGCCAGCAGTCTTGCTGCGCACAACCAAGGACCAAGTCTCGACTGGCCGTGGCATCTCCGGGGTAGACGGCACTGCCGACTCGGGACCCCCCTTGGCGGCGTGCACATTCCCAACCCGCGTTTGGGTGACCGGCACATTGCTGCGAACAGCCTCCAAACGCCCCTTCAACCGCTCATTTTCTGCGATCAGACCAAATATAAGCTCCTCATACTGCTGGGTGTAATCCACCATTGTGCACAGCAGGTTCCCAATTGCACCCTCGTTAACAGAAGTGTGCAGAAGGTTCGTACTTATGGCCTTCATTTTCTCTATTGCCGTCCCTTTCCGTTTCAACGGTGCCGAGTTGCTCGCCGAACACGACGCAACGGGCACCTCAACGGGAGGAACACCAGCACTCTCAGATTCACTCGACTGAGGAACTGCAAAAATCCGCTCCTCTTCATTCACATCAATGATTCCGTGAGCAACACTAATGTCACCCACGGTGCCAACGTTTCCATCCATTCCAGCCGGGTAAACAGCAGTCTCCGAAGTTGCCCTCCTCAACTGCTGCTTGCCTAGCACCCCCCTGCGTCTTACCTCGACTTTCCGCGAAGAGTCAGAGGTGCGCGACTCGTCGTCCGACGAAATGCCGCACACCCCTTCAGGCCCCTTCTCAGCCGGCTTCTTCTTACGCGGCGGCATCACAGTGCAGGTGTTCAAATCCGCAGATAAGAAAACACACAGACACACACACACTCGCGCAAGGCAATAAAACGAAAAAAGATAAGCGGCTTGACGCACACGCACACGCACACGAACGTTTGCTGCACAAAACGAAAACAGAAAAAATAACTGTAAATATAACTGTAACTTGTTTACAATTAAAGCTGAACGAAAAACTATGCGCTGAGCGACCGACACGTCTGTTCGCAACCAATTCTGACAACGAACTGAGTAGATAGGGACAGAAGGAATCTCGTTAATCCATTCATGCGCGTCACTAATTAGATGACGAGGCATTTGGCTATTTTTTTTTTTTTTAACCGGAGTGTCGCATTGTCTGGTCCGTCCAGAAGCCTTACGCTCCACCTACCAGGTGATTTCTGATAGGTTAGAGCGACTGTCTGCGTCCGGACCGATCCCGGATTACTTTGTACCTTTTTTAGATGTTATGCCAAGGTAGCAAGCAAATTAGAGGAACTTGTAAACATAGTTTCCTAATGCACGTCCCGATGGTATCCAGTGTGAAACATGAACGTCCTGAAGCTGAAGACCCCGCCTGACACTACCCTGGCACTGATGACATTACTGTCACCAGCGTTAATGACACCTAGGGCTCTCAGTCGTGTAACCGACTGATAACTCCAAATGCCCCTCCAGTTTAGTGTGGCGGACACAACTTCGATGTTCCCATGCACCTGGTAATCCCTTCGCAATTGAGTTCGTAAGTCCTGTCTGTTGTAGACCTCGACTTTGCTCTGGTGAGCTCTATCGAGGTCGAGTCCGTCTGTCACAACCTGAGCGTCGATCACAAGATTGTGATCGTGTCGGAAAGCAACTAGGTCTGGCTTATATGTCCTGGTTTCTCCCTGCAGACTTGGTTCAGCGTGAACGGTGTAGCCCCGTATCTCAAGTCCCCTCTTGAGATATGAAACTACACCATTGTGTCTAGCCACCCGCCTCCCATGCGTACGATGACATTTCTGCAGGACATGGTTTAGTGATTCGGGAGCATCACATCCTGCACGACACTGCCTTCCCAATTCGTGCCTTCCCCGCGTGGTCCGAGACCGCGTTGGGAGGGCATTTATCCGCAGTTTGATCCCATTGATATAAGCCTTACCACTCATTAAACGCGTGGGCTGACAAACCCACCCGTGTTGCGGAGCATAGCGCCCCGCCTCACGTAGACCGCTGCCATCAACTGACGTGTGCAACCTGTTCGCCCAGTACGAGTTTACCTCTGAATGCGATCGCAGTTCGTTAACTCCAGCCTTAGCTCTATCTCGGGCCCTCTGAAGCTCAACACTGAGAAAGGCATTGGCCACCCCGGATTGCTCGAGGTGGGGCCAATTAATATTCGCCAATCTCCTTGTGCGCAGCATAGGAGCTGTCCAGCGGACAGAGGGAATCCCGAGACCCCCACAAGTGTGGGGGGCATGAAAGAACGCAACTGACGTATCCAGTGGAAGATCTAACCACTTCCTTACGGTCGATCGTACTGTTTTGTCACATTTTCTCAGAACGCCTAGAGACACACTTCCAAGGGTTAGCTTGTGATAAAGTTGTGGTAATAGGACCGTTCTGAGTGCGAACAACTTCTGTTGTGGCTTCAGGGGGGACCGCGTTAATATATCCAACTTTGGACTAATGTCCTCCGAAGGATTATAACGAGCCCTCCCTTCCGCAGTGAAATGAATGCCGAGATACTTCCACTCTTTAGAACGCTTCAAACTTGGACACGTGCGCGAACCTACTCGGAAGTTACGTGGTTCGACCACAGTAAACTTCTGTTTCGGTTGCCCCTTGATACTAACAGTAAAACACTTATTAGCATTTAGGGTCAGCCCGACGGAAGACAAAAAGTCAACCGTGGTATCCAATAGTGTCTGAAGCCCCTTCGGAGTGGATGCAAACAACACCAAATCATCTGCGAATGCTGCTGCGTTAGTTTTTGCGTTTCCAACACTGACACCGATGTCGCCGGAAAGAGACCTGAGCAACCGATCAATGATCATGTTGAACATTACGGGGGACAGAGGGTCACCCTGCTTGACGCCTCGAGCAGGGACGAAATTCTCTGACCTCCAGTCTCCTCCATTGAGGTAGGTGCCACCTCCCTTGTACAATCTACGTACGTAGTCGACGAAGCCTGTCGGGGCACCATATGCGGTTAGGGTGTCAAATACCGCAGCGTGCGACACAGAGTCGAACGCTTTGCTGACATCGAGAGTCGCGATGTAGCAAGACGCAAAGCGTCTATGGTGGTCCCTCAAGACTAAGTCGACTATTGTCGCGTTATCGGCACAACCGTCCGTGGGAAGGAACCCCCGCTGACGCGGGTCCAGTTGACTGATGAGGACAGCCGGGCAGCCAAAATGGCATTGAGTTGCTAACCACGACCGAAGGTACCGATATCGGAGGAAGTCTTGCGGTTGGGATGCTTTGCATTTTGGGATGAAAATGGTTCGAGCCATTCGGAAGAGTGCGGGCAGGGTGCCGCACCAGAGAATTAGGTTTTATGCGAAGCATAACACATTCGGGATACTCCTGGAGTTTTTGGAGATATCCATCGGGCCCTGGAGAAGAAGTTATGGATTTGTGGCTTGTAGGTCCGTGAGTTTCGGTGACCATACCCCCTCGAGATATGCCATTGGGGCAGGGTTATGAAGAGGATGGGCTGGTGTGTATAACTTCTTTCCAATATGGTTCATGATTCTCTGATTTGGATTGCCGATCGTCGGTTCATCTAGAAGGATTTTGACGACCTTTGTGCTTGTCAGTTCGTTGAACCTAGGTATGTGCCTTCTACGTGTTCTCCCATTGCGAGGTTGTGGGGGATAGTCTGCCGGAAGGGGGGTCGTTCGACGGAAATATTCAGGAGGTGTGGAAAGGTGGAGAGTGGGGAAGGAAGGGGGCGAGGAGAGGTAGTGAGGGAGGGGTCTTAACATTCTCTCACTAAAAAAAAAACAGCTTGACATATCACCAGCGTAAGAACTGGTCTGTCGTGGATGATACCAAGGAATTTAAATTGAAAGCTAGTTGTTCTGATGGTATAAGTGAAAAGGTATCACAGTATTGTCAGAAGGTTGTTTTGTTTTTAGTGAGGAGGAAAAAAAATGACTTGTCAAGAATGAGAAAGACACCCGGATCCGAGGAGGCAATTATATAAAGTGGGTAAAGACTCGAGTGATTGTTGTGATTAAAAAAAAAAAAAAAAAGAAAAAAAAAAAAAAAAACTTAAGAGAGTCATAGTTACTCCCGCCGTTGACCCGCGCTTACTTGAATTTCTTCACTTTGACATTCAGAGCACTGGGCAGAAATCACATTGTGTCAACACCCGCTAGGGCCATCACAATGCTTTGTTTTAATTAGACAGTCGGATTCCCCAAGTCCGTGCCAGTTCTGAATTGATTGTTAATTGATAATCGTTATAATTTAAAAGAACTAATTAGTTGCCCAATTAGTATTCTTAAAAATTTTAGCAAGAAAGTTCCACAATTGGCTACGTAACTAAACTATCCGGGGAACAAGAAACTACCATAAATGATAGAAACTCTATTTACCCAGAACGAGCACATAAACCATGTTATTGTTTCCCAATCAAGCCCGACTATCTCAATCTTCAGAGCCAATCCTTATCCCGAAGTTACGGATCTAATTTGCCGACTTCCCTTACCTACATTATTCTATCGACTAGAGACTCTTCACCTTGGAGACCAGCTGCGGATATTGGTACGGCCTGTTGAGAAGTTTGCGTATCCCCACCATAAATTTTCAAGGTCCGAGGAGAAAATATCGACACAACAGTATATGTCATGCTCTTCTAGCCCATCTACCATATCTCTCTGCGAAAGACTTCCATGGTAGTACGGCTATAAAACAGAAAAGAAAACTCTTCCGATATCTCTCGACGGCTTCTTTATGGTCGTTCCTGTTGCCAGGATGAGCACGAGGCCCATATTTAATAACAAACGGATACTCAACAGGTTACGGAATTGGAACCGTATTCCCTTTCGTTCAAAATTATTCAAGTGTATAAAATCGGTTAGATGACATTATTTTATTTATATATACACATTTTGATTTTTCTATACTTGAAAATTTTCGGCTTTCGCCTTGAACTTAGGACCGACTAACTCGTGATCAACCACTGTTCACACGAAACCCTTCTCCACTTCAGTCCTCCAAGGTCTCATTCGATTATTTGCTACTACCACCAAGATCTGTACCAATGGCGGCTCCATGCAGGCTTACGCCAAACACTTCTATGCACACCATTGTACCTTCCTACTCACTAAAGTTTCAAAATTTATATTACAAGTAATATAAATCATCTACTTTAGCGGTAATGTATAGGTATACAACTTAAGCGCCATCCATTTTAAGGGCTAGTTGCTTCGGCAGGTGAGTTGTTACACACTCCTTAGCGGATTTCGACTTCCATGATCACCGTCCTGCTGTTTTAAGCAACCAACGCCTTTCATGGTTTCTGTATGAGTTGTTAATTTGGGCACCGTAACATTACGTTTGGTTCATCCCACAGCGCCAGTTCTGCTTACCAAAAGTGGCCCACTGGGCACATTATATCATAGCCTTAAACTTCATATCAAGAAAGTTAAGGTTCTTACCCATTTAAAGTTTGAGAATAGGTTAAGATCGTTTCGACCCTAAGGCCTCTAATCATTCGCTTTACCAGATAAGATTATTTTATACAACAGTTAAATGCACCAGCTATCCTGAGGGAAACTTCGGAAGGAACCAGCTACTAGATGGTTCGATTGGTCTTTCGCCCCTATACTCAATTCTGACAATCGATTTGCACGTCAGAACTGTTTCGGTCTTCCATCAGGGTTTCCCCTGACTTCAACCTGATCAAGTATAGTTCACCATCTTTCGGGTCACAGCATATATGCTCAAGGTACGTTCCAGTTAGAGGTATAAACAATATAAATACTATTATACATAACTATATAGAGCGCCCCGGGATTGTGTTAATTAACTATAAATAGTTAAAAAACTAATCCCATTAATAGTCAAGTTAATTACGCTATTAGGTTTATTTCCCAATAACTTGCACATATGTTAGACTCCTTGGTCCGTGTTTCAAGACGGGTCCCGAAGGTATCCTGAATCTTTCGCATTGTTAATCATACAAGTGCTTATAATAAACACAAAAATCAATGATAAATATGCCATTATATAATTTCGAAAAATTAACGCACTGTAATCATATAAATCTATCAGCACTTTATCAAATTTACGACATTTATTTTATGTTAAAGTGCAAGCACCATAATTGAAATATACAATAAGTCACAATTTTTTGATAAATTTTTTATGCTAATAGATTACAATGTCCTTATATGGAAAAAATGCACACTATTATTATAATATTGTTTAAATACTACAATTCTAATGATGAATTTTCCATAACGGATATTCAGGTTCATCGGGCTTAACCTCTAAGCAGTTTCACGTACTATTTAACTCTCTATTCAGAGTTCTTTTCAACTTTCCCTCACGGTACTTGTTTACTATCGGTCTCATGGTTATATTTAGTTTTAGATGGAGTTTACCACCCACTTAGTGCTGCACTATCAAGCAACACGACTCTTTGGAAACACCATCTAGTAATCATTAACGTTATACGGGCCTGGCACCCTCTATGGGTAAATGGCCTCATTTAAGAAGGACTTAAATCGTTAATTTCTCATACTAGAATATTGATGTTCCGTACACTGCATCTCACATTTGCCATATAGACAAAGTGACTTAGTGCTGAACTGTTTTCTTTTCGCTCGCCGCTACTAAGAAAATCCTTGTTAGTTTCTTTTCCTCCCCTAATTAATATGCTTAAATTCAGGGGGTAGTCCCATATGAGTTGAGGTTGTATAAAACAATGTTAATTGAACACTATTTGGTTCAATAATGTTATGGATTTTAATTTTGAAGATCTATAATATTTACAACAATTCCTTAAGTCGCATCATTAATAAGAGGCAATTCTAGATGAAAAAAATAACATTTTTTTATGCTAGACATTCCTCAGTATTTCTTGAATTGAACAAAAGAAAATATATTTCTTCAGTTTTCTCAAACAAAATATACAATGAGAAACATTATTTCCATAATTTCATTAATTAATATTAT
>JAWNPQ010000268.1:37500-65068 GCA_035047465.1 Drosophila sordidula
TACCATCAAAAGTTGATAGGGCAGACATTTGAAAGATCTGTCGTCGGTACAAGACCATACGATCTGCATGTTATCTAGAGTTCAACCAATGTAACGATCTTGCGATCGCTTGGTTTTAGCCTAATAAAAGCACACGTTCCAAAAGGTCCGTGTTTTAATTGCATGTATTAGCTCTAGAATTACCACAGTTATCCAAGTAACTGTTAACGATCTAAGGAACCATAACTGATATAATGAGCCTTTTGCGGTTTCACTGTTAATTCGTGTGTACTTAGACATGCATGGCTTAATCTTTGAGACAAGCATATAACTACTGGCAGGATCAACCAGAATAATGTTTGTTTTTCATTTCTGTATATATAAAAATAATATACATACATAATTTAATTACAAATTTATTTACATGACAACTCAATATATTTTTGAATAAAAAATATATTACAGATATATTATGTATAAACGAATACGGCCAATTTTACATGGCATTTCATGTTCGCTAATTTAATATTTCAATATTTTAAACATTTCCAAATTGTTATATCTAATAGTAATATACATATTTTGTTCAAAAATATCTTTTTATATGCACTTTTTGCTTAACATATATATAAATTCACACGTTGTTTAATACCATATAAGAATGGTATAAAAACGTATATTTTAATGACAACTTTATTAGTTAATCTTATTTGTATAAATATATATATAATAATTATATATTAATTAAAACATGTCAAAGTAAACGAGTACTCTGGTATGTTTACAAATATAATAAGATATAGATAACTATACATTATTATCGGGACGACTGACTGATGTACTCATTCGCAACATACAAATTTAAATTAATCTGCAGCGCGATTTTCCACCAGTCACTTTTTTTATTTAAAAAAAACTCTTTAACGATAAATTGGAATCTATTTTTTTATATACATACATAATTCGGCTGATTTCCACATTTATCTATTTTTTCTATCGCAGCCAACCCGATTATATAAAAATAACCGATAAAATAGCGATATAAATATACAAAAACTCATTATTCTGAGTATATGAACATATATTTTTATATATTATACGTTTACAACATATAATGTGATGAGCACACCACTGCTCACCATGTATAGGTTTTTTGACACATTTTCTCGAATGCCGATATTTTTTTCAAAAGCAACCACCCACCTATATTTCTTCATGCATTAAATTAATAATACATGTTTATAACTTCATTATTTTGTGTTTTTTAATATAATAAACCTATGCCGGCAAGACAACACTCCACAGTCATATGAATTCGCTATATATAATATTTTTTCATATGACTTGCCTTGCGCGACACCACTCCATATATAGGTTTTTTGACACATCATCTGAAATGAACCTATTTTTCTCATAGGTTACCATACATTGTATAAATTATATGTAACTAAGCTAATTTATATAGAAATTACATATTAAACTCTAATATATGAGAAATGTTTTAGTTACCTCAATGTTTAATCGTATACTGTGTTTTTAATATGACATTTTTTTGTTATTTCTTTTTTATTTTATTTTTTTAGGGACAGTAGGAACATTGACAGTAGCACATTGCCAACCCGCGTTTGGTGACTGGCACTTGCTGCGAACAACTCAAACGCCCTTTCAACCGCTCATTTTCTGCGATCACACCAAATATAAGTCTCATACTGCTGGGTGTAATCCACCATTGTGCACAGCAGGCTCCCAGTTGAACCCTCGTTAAGAGAAGTGTGAGTTCGTATTATGGCCTTCATTTTCAATATTGCCGTCGCTTTCCGTTTCAACGATGTCGAGTTGCTCGCCGAACACGACGCAACAGGCACCTCACGGGAGGAACACCACACTCTCAGATTCACTTGGCTGAGGAACTGCAAAATCCGCTCCTCTGCATCCACATCAATGATTCCGTGAGCAACACTAATGTCCCCCACGGTGCCAACGTTTCCATCCATGCCAGACGGGTAAACAGCAGTCTCTGAAGTTGCCCTCCTCTACTGCTGCTTGCCTTGCACCCCCTGGTTTACTCGACATCCGCGAAAGTAGAGGTGCGCGACTCGTCGTCCGACGAAATGCCTCACACCCCTTCTTTTTACGGGGCGGCATCACAGTGCAGGTGTTCAAATGCACAGATAAGAAAACACACAGACACACACACACTCGCGCAAGGCAATAAAACAAAAAGCGATAAGCGGCTTGACGCACACGCACACGCACACGATCGTTTGCTGCACAAAACGCAAACAGAAAAATAACTGTAAATTGTTTACAGATAACGCTGCAAATAAAGCTGCACGAAAATCTATGCGCTGAGCGACGGACACGTCTGTTCGCCACCAATTCTGACAACGAACTGTAGTAGATAGGGACATTAAAGTCAAGTGGTTTTACGTGAGCTCCTGCCACGATGGCTTAGTCCCAAGGACAGGATTAATTTAAGCGTCAATCAGCGCCCCATTGGAACATCGATTCCGCAGGTACCAATTTGAAGACACTACTGTTTGGTCATGACTTCCACCTTGGTTTGGAGGGAGGCCTATCTAATCCTCTTCCGATCTATGGGTCACGGCACCCGGTTGTATAACGCAACACCACGTCGAGCCCAGGCTCTACCCGCATTTGGGTGTTAAACCACAGCCACCACGAAATTCCCCGAACTCCCCGCCGCAACCAAAAACCAGGACGAAACAAGTTCCGCGGGCTCCTGATTACCCGTGGTACCAGAAAATAAGCCTCCGGTCAGGCCTCGTACCACGAAGGATACTTCCAATTTTAACTCCAAACAGTTACGGGTTGGTGACCCCATAAGATTTGAACACTGCTGCATGGAATAGAATGCGAATTGATGTAAACAACAATCCACAGATGGAACAGTATACGCCATGTTCATGGACACGGTTTTCTCACTGTGAAGAGCGAGGCCTATTCCTTCCTCTTCCGCAAACGACGGCATTACTAGTTGATCAAAGATCAAACCGCTAGGCGGCCAGCAAATGTCCCCAACAAGTCCCAAAGAACTTTATGCAGAGAGCAGAAAGCCGAGACCGTTTCTGTGATTCTCTACACCGTGGTACCAGATCAATCCTCTGGTCAGAACTCGTATCCTAAAAAGAATACTTCCAGTATAGTTCCATGAAACTGGGGACTGGTAGCCCCGGACAACACACACAACCTAACTACCTAACTCATTCAAAATTTTTACTCACATACACACCCCCACAATCATATTCCATTCATATATCCATTCAGACTATTTCTTCACTGAAGTCGCCTTCTGGCAAATGCAGCTCTGGCAAACTCATTCAATCTCCTGACCCTATCACTAGTGGAGAGTGCTTGACTTACGTCAAAACCACCACTAACCTCAAGCACACCCATGGCACTTAGATCACGCAGATCTGCATACAGCGGACACTCACAGAGAACATGTTGCCATGTTTCCAAAATGTAACCACAAGGACACTGCGAACTCGCAAACAGGTTTCTCGAATGCAAGAAAGCATTGAGAGAACCGTGCCCGGTCAGGAGAAAGCCAAGACAAAGGTTAAAACCAAAGTCCGGTCGATCCCCGACAAACGTCACATCTCGGATAAACCCGTAAGTGATCCGCCCATTCTCACTTGTGTCCCATCTGACTTGCCAGTCAGACCGAATGTACTCATTCAACAACCTTTTACACTCACTAATCCCTAGACTCTCCACGTCCCTATCAGCTAACCATTCATTCTGCAGCAATGGCAGCCGCCTTCTTATCTTGTAGAGCAAGGCCCGACGCCTGATCTCCAAGTCAAGAGGGGCTACTCCCAACAGCACCTGCATTGCCTCCGTAGAGACAGTGCGGCACACAGGCAAACAACCTAACAGGATCACTCTCTGGCAAGCCAGCACTTGCTTTCTACCGACAACAGACGTAACTGCCTTAGACAACACAGACGATCCAAATGCTGCACAGGCAACAAATAGACCGCTGTATATACTCCGGACAGCTCGTCTGCTGAGGCCCCAGTCACATCTCAAAATTCGACGCACTTGTCCAACTACACTTAGCAGTCGGCCCTTGAGGCCGGCGAAGTGAGGAGTGAAACACATCCTCTCGCCGAAGGTTATGCCAAGATATTTCACCTCAGTCACATACCTCACACTCATACCATTGAACTCAACAAAAGGACGTCGACCAGGTGACAATCTGCCCTTGAGCAGCATTGACACCGTCTTGTCCATTGCCAAGCTCACCCCAACACTCTCACCCCACTCATACACAGTGCGCAAGCACGCCCCCGCACGCATCTCCACCTCAGACGCGACTGCCCTTCAATCAAGATGAGCAAGTCATCCGCATACGCACAGCACTTGCATACTTGCTCGAGCTGCCACAGCAAAGATCCATCATTAGGTTCCAAATAAATGGACCACAGATGGAACCCTGCGGACACCACGAACAACATTTACACTAACACTTTCATTTCGCCCTACAGCACACGCTCGTCTGCCAGAGAAATAATTCTTCCACAGAGTTGATTCCTGGCATCCACATTCATTCAATTTGCCCAACACACTCGCCCAACTCAGGTAGTCGAAAGCACCCTTAAAATCTACAAAAACACCTAGGACATACGTGGAGCTACTCCACAGAGTAACTAACATACCTCCACGCATCCTCCACAAATCTACCCTGCCTAAAACCTATTTGCCGTTCGGACATTTGGCCACTCACTCTCTCCTGAAGCCTTTCTACCATGACCCTCTCCAGAACTTTTCCAAGAACTGGAAGGAGACTGATGCCCCGAAAGGATCGAGGATTACTCCTGATCCTATCAGGCGACTTCAAGAGCACAATCACCTTTGCACACTTCCATTCACTGGGAAAATAACCTTCATTCACACACTTTCCATACAACACATTCATGTATTCTGGAATTGACTTCCAGACACTCTTGCACATTTCCCCAGTAAATCCATTCATACCAGGGGACTTTCTCGACCTTAAGCTCGAGAAGGCCCCCTCCAACTCACTATCCAGGAGCGGATCAACATTACTGACCGCACTGGGCGGTAAGTCCTGAGAATCCACCCTGGGGAAGAACTCATTCAATAACACATTCATACAATCCGTCCATGTCGTTAACTGAGCGTCACCGACACGGAGGCTACATACATCCGTTTCCCTACCTTTACCTCTCACTATTTTATAGGCACGACCCCAGGGATCGTCCCTATTGCGTTCTAAGAACGAACGCCACTCATCCTCTTTCACTCTTACAAGCATATGCTTATACTCATTCAGACTTCGACAATACTCTGACCTGAGCTGGGCCGCGCTATCAGCATTGGCAGATCTAGCCCTTTGGAATCGCTTCCGCAGGGAGCGAACCAACCGACGCTTAACGCTCAACGCACGCGTCCACCACTTCAAATGCTTAAGATTCACCTTTCGGCTTCTCTCAAACATCTGATGATTCACACACGTCAACAACCTATTTACACACGCAACTTGCTCATCAACACTCATCATCATTCGTTCTCGCATTCGCAGCGAATTGTCTAATTTTCACTAATCTAATCAATCGAATTGGCCTAAAAATTCTATTGCAAGAGTGTGATTTATTTTCGGTTGTGTGAAACACATTGTTTTGTTGATTTATAATCTTTTTAATTAATTTTCATTTGAGTTCAAATACAACAACAAACTGCAGCGCAAGCAAACTGGTTGTCTTGTGCAGTTGCATTGTTTTGTTTTTGTATTTTCGCTCTTGCTGTCATTCCGCGCTCTAAAACTCTCTTTAAAGCTCTCTCCGCGCTATTATTGTTGTTGGTATTGGTCGACTGTTTTGTTTTTTTCTTAAAATTTTTGCTTTGGTTAATCCCGTTGCATATTTCGGTCGTCGCGCCCGCGTTGTTTATTGTTTGTATTGTTGTTGTAAGTTGAAATCAGCATCAATCTCAATTTTAGCCCTAGTGTGCCTATTTTTTCATTAATTTCTTTTTCTTTTTCTCTCTGAGCAGAAAATTTTTGTTTTATTTTTGTATTTATTCTTTTATAATGTTGTTGAATAAGAAAGATTGCAGGTGGTGCAAACGTAAAGATGGGATTTGTGCGCTGGTGTGTGAAATATGTCGCACGAAAAATGCGCTAGCCTCAACGGTCATATTATCGACCTGATTGAGTCCAAATCAGTTTTAAAGTGGATTGGAGTCCTGCAGGGATGTTGAAAGAGACATGATGGGATTCATGAGGCAGACAAAGAGGTGCTTTGGGGATATTTGGCCAGTTTAAAAAACTGTTCGACGGTTTCTCGCTCTGGATAATGAGTTCAATGCTATTAGGTTTTGAACGAATCTCCAAGGCGTAAAAAAGCCAATTTTAGGATGTCGATTGGCCCAAATGAACTTTCTTGCCCTGCATAACTGCCCACTACATCCGCTCCTAATTTACAATTAATTAATTTTTTATCCCCCTCTCCACACATCAAAGACAGAAGTGACCAAACCAACATAGTTCCCATGGATGTTGCTCCTTCTGATCCCGAACCTTTTTCTGATTCGGTAGTTATTAGACCTGTTGACACTGATCAACTTTCTGGTGCTAGTAAACCAACCGAATCAAATGGTCAATTATCCAGGGCTATTGCTCCATTCGAAGCTATAGCTGAGGTTCCAAATGACCCTTGTTGGTGTTCCACAAAAAAACAAATATTTGTTTCTAGGCTTGCCCCTGATACTACATCTGATGATGTCAAGGCCTTTATTCTGGCTAAACTGAAAGCCAATATTACTGTGGAAAAATTCAAATTTTCATATATTCGGGAAATTTCTTCTTTTAAATTAAGTGTTCCGGCCGAACATTTCTGCAAAATTTGCTGTAAAGAGTTCTGGCCAGACCACTTAATCATTAAAGAATACACTGCGAAAAAGAAAAATCGGTCTCCGATTGTACTTCCGCGTCCTGCTGTTAATCTAAACCCACCTCTTGCAGTCTCTGTTAGTACAAAAAATTAACATCTTCCCTCTCACTTGGCTACCAGAATGTAAGAGGTCTTTGTAGCAAACTTTGTAATTTTTATCTTAGTAGCCTATCTTTTCATTTTCATGTCATAGCCTTCACTGAGACATGGTTAAGGCCTGGCATCCTAAATTCTGAAATACTATCTAACAAATTCTCTATCTATAGAAAAGACCGGTCCTCTTATTACTGTTGATGCTGATTTATTCTCGGAGATAGTAATAACTAACTTTTGTACAGATATAGAATTTGTTGCCGTCAAATTGTGCATTAATGGTGTCTGCCTTTTTATTACTTGTTCCTATATTCCTCCTTCTTCAGATAATTCTGTCTATTCGATGCACTTTTCTGCTATACATTTTGTCTCTGCTATGCTTTCCGATCGTGATTTTCTTGTAGTTCTGGGTGATTTCAATAACTAACTACGTGGATCTACGTGGATCTCTAGTCCCGATTCTATCGTCTTGCGTTCCACGACCCAAAATGATTTTCTCGACAATTTATTTGGGATGTCATTATGTCAAATCAATGCTATCCCAAATTCTCTTAATAAAATGCTTGATCTTGTTTTTGTTTTGGATCAATCTTTCTTGTCTGTTTCCCGTACTGAGCCTATATCATGTCCGGAAGATCCCTGTCATCCCACTTTAGAGGTGTTGATTGATTTACCTGCCCGGGTGCTAAACCCTGGTAGTAAGCCCCCAGAGCGAGCTCGCCAATTTCGGAAAACCGACTTTAGCAAACTAACTCAGCTCTTATCCCAGACTGACTGGTCTCAGCTTTACATGTGTAGGGACATGGATAGTGCAATCGAGATTATCTATTCTACTATAAACCATCTATTCGTTTTTTGCGTTCCGGTTTGTGATTCAGTTAGGTTAAACAATCCTATTTGGTTCACACGGGAATTAAACAATTTGAAGAATAGATAGTCAAGAATGCACAAGAAGTTCAAGGGAACTGGCACTTTCTTGGCTTACACTCAATATCTGATTGCTCGATCTAATTTCTCTGTCCTCAATAACCAATGTTATAAGGATTACTTGAAAAGTTGTAGGATACAGTTCCAGCGGGATCCTAAAAGTTTCTATAACTTCGTTAATGTGAAGCGGAATCATCAACACTAACATCAATTATTTTTGAAGAAACGCGCGACCAGATCAGGATGCCGTTTATTGCAACATTTTTAAAAATATAGGGAAAAATTTCCTTTTAAAATTATTTGGGGGAAAAAAAAAAGGAGGGGGGTTTTGGGGGGGGGGGGGGGGGGGGAAAAGGGAAATTTATAAATATTTTTTTTTGGGGGGGGTTTAAATTTTGAAAAAAAATTTTTTTTCCCCCCAAAAAAAAAAAAAAAATTTTATAAAAATTATGTTTTTTTTTTGGTTTTATTCCCCGGGGGAAAAAAATTCATGTCTTTTGTTATTAAAGGATTCCAAAATAAATAACATTCTTGAATATGGTGTCCAATACAAGGTTCATCAGGATAGAATTGAATCTGTACAAAAGCAATTTCTGCTTTTTGCCCTCCTGGAATACTAATTCTCGCATGCCTTCCTACCATAGTAGACTTTTACTAATAAATCTTCCCTCGCTTTCTAATCGTCGAACCATGCTTGGTTTAATCTTCTTACACAAACTAATTAATGGGAAAATTGATTTGTCCGAATTAATCAGCCAAATTAGTTTTGCGGTGCCGAGTAGAAATACGAGAAATCCACGTACGCGACCATCAGTCACGTAGGGTTCCTGCAGCAGGGCTACCACGCTGCCCCGCGCAAACATCATCTCACCCAAATCGCACATAACTGCATAAGACCGCTGACAATTCAACTGTAGAAATTTGTTAGACATTTTAAAATCGAGCATTCGCCCGTGCAACAATTGCACTATATATAGGGAAAGGCGGAGACATCATGAGATGCCCCCTTTCCCTTTGCCTTTCTTTCCCTTAAAAGCACAATTGCGACAATGCAGCGCATTACTGCACTGTGCAACGCGGTGACCCATTTGGCCGCAGCGACGACAGACATCTTCCTTGGCCCTGCACTCCGCTACCTTATGGTCGAAGCCAAGGCAGCGGTAGCAACCCGCTACCGGATCAAAACTCCTCACACGAAACGAAAACCACTTGACGTAGCAACGCCCGACCTCCAACAGAGTTTGCATGGCCAAGCCAGCGCCCTCAAGGACGACGTTCACCGCCACGTCAGCATCCACAACCCAGGGCTTACTCACCATGCGGACCCCTTTCTTGAAGGCCTCGAAGGACATCTTGCCCTTGAGGTTCAACTCATACAAATCACCCATGAACTCGTCAGGGGTAATCTGTGAGTGAACGCCCTGAACCACGATTTTCGGCCCCAGTCTCTCATTCACACTCACCTCTAAACCTACCTCCCCAAACTTCTTATTACCTACAACTTTCGTTCTCTCCGCCACTGATGGAGTGCGAATAATCGCTCCACCATCGCGAAGAGGCTTCACCTCGTGCACACGCACACCAAGAGTAGGCCCTACCTCCTTCACTACCTGGTCGACCACGTCCTTCGCGGTTTTGCCAGCAGTCTTGCTGCGCACAACCAAGGACCAAGTCTCGACTGGCCGTGGCATCTCCGGGGTAGACGGCACTGCCGACTCGGGACCCCCCTTGGTGGCGTGCACATTCCCAACCCGCGTTTGGGTGACCGGCACATTGCTGCGAACAGCCTCCAAACGCCCCTTCAACCGCTCATTTTCTGCGATCAGACCAAATATAAGCTCCTCATACTGCTGGGTGTAATCCACCATTGTGCACAGCAGGCTCCCAGTTGCACCCTCGTTAAGAGAAGTGTGCAGAAGGTTCGTACTTATGGCCTTCATTTTCTCTATTGCCGTCCCTTTCCGTTTCAACGGTGCCGAGTTGCTCGCCGAACACGACGCAACAGGCACCTCAACGGGAGGAACACCAGCACTCTCAGATTCCACTCGGCTGAGGAACTGCAAAAACCCGCTCCTCTGCATCCACATCAATGATTCCGTGAGCAACACTAATGTCGCCCACGGTGCCAACGTTTCCATCCATGCCAGCCGGGTAAACAGCAGTCTCCGAAGTTGCCCTCCTCAACTGCTGCTTGCCTAGCACCCCCATGCGTCTTACCTCGACATTCCGCGAAGAGTCAGAGGTGCGCGACTCGTCGTCCGACGAAATGCCGCACACCCCTTCAGGCCCCTTCTCAGCCGGCTTCTTCTTCCGCGGCGGCATCACAGTGCAGGTGTTCAAATCCGCAGATAAGAAAACACACAGACACACACACACTCGCGCAAGGCAATAAAACAAAAAGCGATAAGCGGCTTGACGCACACGCACACGCACACGAACGTTTGTTGCACACAAACAAAAACACACAAAATGTGCTGTTATTATTGTGTTGAAGCAACTTCTTCGTTAAGAGCCCTCTATAGTTTAATGTTAAAAGTTCAGCGCGCGCCCTCTGCACACACCAAGGTTCCGAAAGAGCATTAGTTTTGCTCACACCAAGGTTCTGTCTCACACTTATTTAGCCAGAAACCAAACTTCTGAATCAGGTTCTGAAACAGACTTGTTTTTGCACACACCGAAGTTCTGATTGGTCAGACTTATTTTTTCACAAGCCACAACTAGAATTTTCTAGAGTGAAAGGAGCTTCTATCGTTGCTTGGCAACGAGAACACAACTGACAGCTCGTTTACCGTAATAGCGGAATATATACACAAAAACACAGCCGCTGGCTACGAAAGTCGAAGCGTACGGCCATTGATAACATTCACGAGACACTTTTACTAGTTTCCTTCGAGCACGAACTGTTCAACACAACTTTTGGTTTACAGATAATGCAGAATAAAGCTGCACGAAAATCTATGCGCTGAGCGACCGACACGTCTGTTCGCCACCAATTCTGACAGCGAACTGAGTAGATAGGGACAGAAGGAATCTCGTTAATCCATTCATGCGCGTCACTAATTAGATGACGAGGCATTTGGCTATTTTTTTTTTTTTTTAACCGGAGTGTCGCATTGTCTGGTCCGTCCAGAAGCCTTACGCTCCACCTACCAGGTGATTTCTGATAGGTTAGAGCGACTGTCTGCGTCCGGACCGATCCCGGATTACTTTGTACCTTTTTTAGATGTTATGCCAAGGTAGCAAGCAAATTAGAGGAACTTGTAAACATAGTTTCCTAATGCACGTCCCGATGGTATCCAGTGTGAAACATGAACGTCCTGAAGCTGAAGACCCCGCCAGACACTACCCTGGCACTGATGACATTACTGTCACCAGCGTTAATGAACACCTAGGGCTCTCAGTCGTGTTACCGACTGATAGCTCCAAATGCCCCTCCAGTTTAGTGTGGCGGACACAACTTCAATGTTCCCATGCACCTGGTACTCCCTTCGCAATTGAGTCCGTAAGTCCTGTCTGTTGTAGACCTCGACTTTGCTCTGGTGAGCTCTATCGAGGTCGAGTCCGTCGGTCACAACCTGAGCGTCGATCACAAGATTGTGATCGTGTCGGAAAGCAACTAGGTCTGGCTTATATGTCCTGGTTTCTCCCTGCAGACTTGGTTCAGCGTGAACGGTGTAGCCCCGTGTCTCAAGTCCCCTCTTGAGATACGAAACTACACCATTGTGTCTAGCCACCCGCCTCCCATGCGTACGATGACATTTCTGCAGGACATGGTTTAGTGATTCGGGAGCATCACATCCTGCACGACACTGCCTTCCCAATTCGTGCCTTCCCCGCGTGGTCCGAGACCGCGTTGGGAGGGCATTTATCCGCAGTTTGATTCCATTGATATAGGCCTTACCACTCATTAAACGCGTGGGCTGACAAACCCACCCGTGTTGCGGAGCATAGCGCCCCGCCTCACGTAGACCGCTGCCATCAACTGACGTGTGCAACCTGTTCGCCCAGTACGAGTTTACCTCTGAATGCGATCGCAGTTCGTTAACTCCAGCCTTAGCTCTATCCCGGGCCCTCTGAAGCTCAACACTGAGAAAGGCATTGGCCACCCCGGATTGCTCGAGGTGGGGCCAATTAATATTCGCCAATCTCCTTGTGCGCAGCATAGGAGCTGTCCAGCGGACAGAGGGAATCCCGAGACCCCCACAAGTGTGGGGGGCATGAAAGAACGCAACTGACGTATCCAGTGGAAGATCTAACCACTTCCTTACGGTCGATCGTACTGTTTTGTCACATTTTCTCAGAACGCCTAGAGACACACTTCCAAGGGTTAGCTTGTGATAAAGTTGTGGTAATAGGACCGTTCTGAGTGCGAACAACTTCTGTTGTGGCTTCAGGGGGGACCGCGTTAATATATCCAACTTTGGACTAATGTCCTCCGAAGGATTATAACGAGCCCTCCCTTCCGCAGTGAAATGAATGCCGAGATACTTCCACTCTTTAGAACGCTTCAAACTTGGACACGTGCGCGAACCTACTTGGAAGTTACGTGGTTCGACCACAGTAAACTTCTGTTTCGGTTGCCCCTTGATACTAACAGTAAAACACTTATTAGCATTTAGGGTCAGCCCGACGGAAGACAAAAAGTCAACCGTGGTATCCAACAGTGTCTGAAGCCCCTTCGGAGTGGATGCAAACAACACCAAATCATCTGCGAATGCTGCTGCGTTAGTTTTTGCGTTTCCAACACTGACACCGATGTCGCCGGAAAGAGACCTGAGCAACCGATCAATGATCATGTTGAACATTACGGGGGACAGAGGGTCACCCTGCTTGACGCCTCGAGCAGGGACGAAATTCTCTGACCTCCAGTCTCCTCCATTGAGGTAGGTGCCACCTCCCTTGTACAATCTACGTACGTAGTCGACGAAGCCTGTCGGGGCACCATATGCGGTTAGGGTGTCAAATACCGCAGCGTGCGACACGGAGTCGAACGCTTTGCTAACATCGAGAGTCGCGATGTAGCAAGACGCAAAGCGTCTATGGTGGTCCCTCAAGACTAAGTCGACTATTGTCGCGTTATCGGCACAACCGTCCGTGGGAAGGAACCCCCGCTGACGCGGGTCCCAGTTGACTGATGAGGACAACCGGGCAGCCAAAATGGCATTGAGTTGCCTAACCACGACCGAAGGTACCGATATCGGACGGAAGTCTTGCGGTTGGGAGGCTCTTGCCATTTTCGGGATGAAAATGGTTCGAGCCATTCGGAAGAGTGCGGGCAGGGTGCCGCACCAGAGAATTAGGTTCATTATGCGAAGCATAACACCATTCGGGATACTCCTGGCAGTTTTTGGAGATATCCCATCGGGCCCTGGAGAAGAAGTTAATGGCACTTTGTGCGCTTGTAGGTCCCGTGACGTTATCGGTGACCATACCCCCTCGAGCATATGCCCCAATTGGGGCACGGCGTTACTGCAAGAGGATGGGCTCGGCTGTGTCATAACTTCTTTCCAATATGGTTCCATGATTCTCTGATTTGGCATTGCCGACTCGTCGGTTCCATCTAGCAAGGATTTTATGCATCGACCTTTGTGCTTGTCCCAGTTACGTTGAACCCTAGCGTACTGCTGCCTTCTACGTGTTCTCCCATTGCGAGGTTGTGGGCGGATAGGTCTCGCCGGAACGGGGCGGTCGTTCCGATTCGGAAATAATTCCAGGAGGTAGTTGGACAAGCGCTGGAGAGTTGTTTCTCGGCCCAAAGTTTGCGCACCATCAACGATGGATTGCAAGACTTCGGCTCTCCAAGATCTTCTGCATGCGACAGGGGGTAAAGCCTGAAGCTCCTGCAAGAGGATATCGTCCGAATGTACCAGTGGAGCAACTGGAATTGTCTGCGATGTAGAGGAATGTCCCTCGGGCTCACTTAAACTAGGGCGGCGCTGTATGGTCGGAGGTTCATTTGCTTCTGGGATAGGAACTGCTTGCCCCTTTAGCTGTTCTATTTTCGCTTTATAGCTATCCCTCTGTCGAAACTTTTTAATAGAATCGACGCTACGGTGTGTATATATTTCCGCTAGCTTTTTATTTATGAACCTCTCACCATTTGCTGTGAGCTCGAGTTCTTTCCTTGCCATCATTGACACTTCTTCATCACTCCACCTGGCTTTGACATCAACACGCAGACGAAGCTCATCTTGCCTGTCCTTGTGTCGATGTCGCATGTGAACACCAAGGCCGATCTTCGTGCTGAAGGATCGTCCACATTCACAACACGGAAACATGTTCTGCACATTAGCGTCTACGTTCCGTTCCTGATGGTCTCCTAGGCGTGAAACCGTAGGAGTAATCACTGAGTCATTGTCAGCTATCCGAGGCTCTGTTTGTGTATTTGTACCATCAGTTTGTCGGTCCAAGGGGCAGGTAACCCCATAGGACCCATTCGTCGCTCGCATTAGCTACTTGCCACTCACGGACTATGAGGGAAAGCACCCGGAAGATACCACGAGGAGGCCACTATTATTATAAGTGGGGTACAAAAGTACCTACGAGTCGACTTGGCCGTTGTGACTTATGAATTACGCAAGTTAGCCCTTCTGCACTGGCCCTTTGATCTTCCGACCCTTTGATCTTCTTAAGTTCCATAGTCTCCATAGTTACTCAAGCCGTTAACCCACGCTTACTTGAATTTCTTCACTTTGACATTCAGAGCACTGGGCAGAAATCACATTGTGTCAACACCCGCTAGGGCCATCACAATGCTTTGTTTTAATTAGACAGTCGGATTCCCCAAGTCCGTGCCAGTTCTGAATTGATTGTTAATTGATAATCGTTATAATTTAAAAGAACTAATTAGTTGCCCAATTAGTATTCTTAAAAATTTTAGCAAGAAAGTTCCACAATTGGCTACGTAACTAAACTATCCGGGGAACAAGAAACTACCATAAATGATAGAAACTCTATTTACCCAGAACGAGCACATAAACCATGTTATTGTTTCCCAATCAAGCCCGACTATCTCAATCTTCAGAGCCAATCCTTATCCCGAAGTTACGGATCTAATTTGCCGACTTCCCTTACCTACATTATTCTATCGACTAGAGACTCTTCACCTTGGAGACCAGCTGCGGATATTGGTACGGCCTGTTGAGAAGTTTGCGTATCCCCACCATAAATTTTCAAGGTCCGAGGAGAAAATATCGACACAACAGTATATGTCATGCTCTTCTAGCCCATCTACCATATCTCTCTGCGAAAGACTTCCATGGTAGTACGGCTATAAAACAGAAAAGAAAACTCTTCCGATATCTCTCGACGGCTTCTTTATGGTCGTTCCTGTTGCCAGGATGAGCACGAGGCCCATATTTAATAACAAACGGATACTCAACAGGTTACGGAATTGGAACCGTATTCCCTTTCGTTCAAAATTATTCAAGTGTATAAAATCGGTTAGATGACATTATTTTATTTATATATACACATTTTGATTTTTCTATACTTGAAAATTTTCGGCTTTCGCCTTGAACTTAGAACCGACTAACTCGTGATCAACCACTGTTCACACGAAACCCCTCTCCACTTCAGTCCTCCAAAGTCTCATTCGATTATTTGCTACTACCACCAAGATCTGTACTAATGGCGGCTCCATGCAGGCTGTACCTTCTATGCACACCATTGTACCTTCCTACTCACTAAAGTTTCAAAATGTATATTACAAGCAATATAAATCTTCTACTTAATACGCTAATGTATAGGTATACAACTTAAGTGCCATCCATTTTATGGTTTCTGTATAAGTTGTTAATTTGGGCACCGTAACATTACGTTTGGTTCATCCCACAGCGCCAGTTCTGCATACCAAAAGTGGCCCACTGGACACATTATATCACAGCCTTACATACATTTATTGTATGTTAAAGTGCAAGCACAATAATTGAAATATACAATAAGTCACAATTTTTTGATACATTTTTTATGCCAATGGATTACAATGTCCTTATATGGAATAAATGCAAACTATTATTATAATATTGTTTAAGTACTACAATTCTAATGATGAATTTTTCATAACGGATATTCAGGTTCAGCGGGCTTAACCTCTAAGCAGATTCACGTACTATTATTACATACTAATAACTCTCTATTCAGAGTTATTTTCACCTTTCCCTCACGGTACTTGTTTACTATCAGTCTCATGGTTATATTTAGTTTTAGATGGAGTTTACCACCCACTTAGTGCTGCACTATCAAGCAACACGACTCTTTGTTCCGCACACTGCATCTCACATTTGCCATATAGATAAAGTGTCTTAGTGCTGAACTGTTTTCTTTTCGCTCGCCGCTACTAAGAAAATCCTTGTTAGTTTATTTTCCTCCCCTAATTAATATGCTTAAATTCAGGGGGTAGTCCCATATGAGTTCAGGTTGTATAAAATAATGTTAATTGAACACTATTTGGTTCAATAATGTAATGGATTTTAATCTTGAAGATCTATAATATTTACAATTCCTTAAGTTGCCATTAATAAGAGGCAATTCTAGATGAAAAAAATAACATTTTTTTTATGCCAGACATTCCTCAGTATTTCTTGAATTGAACAAAAGAAAATATATTTCTTCAGTTTTCTCAAACAAAATATACAATGAAAAACATTATTTCCATAATTTCAATGATTAATATTATGAATTTTAAATGTATGGTAAAAAAAATTACACATGCAAATAATTATCCAATAATATACAATATGCTAAAAATTCCGGAAAAATTTTAAGCAACTTAATTAGCATAGTCTTACAACCCTCAACCATATGTAGTCCAATCAGCACTACTACATTTTACTGGCATATATCAATTCCTTCAATAAATTTTTTATACCTAAACAATGTTGCGAAATGTCTTAGTTTTACATATTCTGTAAAAATATGGTAGATGAACAAAATTTTTATAAAATATTCATAATATTATATTTTTAAAGAAATATGAAAAACATTAATCTGAATACAAATACAACATTTATTTAGGTTGTTGCGTTTATACAATATATGCGCATATATTTTATTAATGAACAATACATTTATGCAACGCATGTATATTATGGTCCATATACACGCAAAAGTTTTTCTTGTTTTTTTAACAAAACACAAATTTACATCCACCAATTGCATTTTGTCACACATTTTAAAAAAATGTATATTGTATATATATAGTGGAAATATTTATGCACATTTCGCGATTGATAAATTTATGTTTTTATTAATATAAAATTTTATATTAATTTAATTTCGGTAATGAACATCATCAAACAATAATGATCCTTCCGCAGATTCACTTACGGAAACCTTGTTCCGGTTTTTACTTCCTCTAAATAATCAAGTTTGGTCAACTTTTGCGAAACAACCGCAACATACAAGGCATCACAGTGATCACGTCTGGAGACCTCACTAAATAATTCAATCGGTAGTAGCGACGGGCGGTGTATACAAAGGGCAGGAACGTAATCAATGCGAGTTAATTACTCACACTTACTGGGAATTCCAAGTTTCAGTTCACAATTCCAAGCATGAAAGTGGTTCAGCGGTTTACCCGGACCTCTCGGTCTAGGAAATACACGTTGATACGTACATTGTAACGCGCGTGTAACCCAGGACATCTAAGGGCATCACAGACCTGTTATTGCTCAATCTCATTATTGCTAGACGCAATTTGTCCATTTAAGAATCTAGTGTCCTTATAATGGGACAAACCAACAGGTACGGCTCCACTTATATAAACACATTCAAACACAATAAACATTTTACTGCCACCATGAATAAAGGCTATATAAGCTTCAACACCATAATCCTGAAGATATCTATTTAATATATTTGAGTCTCGTTCGTTATCGGAATTAACCAGACAAATCACTCCACGAACTAAGAATGCATCACCACCCATAGATTCGAGAAAGAGCTCTCAATCTGTCTTACACACTTATGTTCGGACATGGTAAGTTTTCCCGTGTTGAGTCAAATTAAGCCGCAGGCTGCACTCCTGGTGGTGCCCTTCCCTCAATTCCTTTAAGTTTCAGCTTTGCAACCATACTTCCTCCGGAGCCCAAAGGCTTTGGTTTCCCGGAAAGCGACAGAGAGAACCATAAAAGTAGCTATACCCAGTTGCTAGCTGGCATCGTTTATGGTTAGAACTAAGGCGGAATTTGATCGCCTTCGAACCTCTAACTTTCGTTCTTGATTAATGAAAACATCTTTGGCAAATGCGTTCGCTTAAGTTAGTCTTACGACGGTCCAAGAATGTCACCTCTCGCATCGTAATACTAATGCCCCCAAACTGCTTCTATTAATCATTACCTCTTGATCTGAAAACCAATGAAAGCAGAACAGCGGTCTTATTTCATTATCCCATGCACAGAGTATTCAGGCATTTGAAGCCTGCTTTAAGCATTCTAATTTGTTCAAAGTAATTGTACCAGCCCACAATAACACTCGATGCAGAGCACTAATGCAGGTTTTTAAATAGGAGGAATATATAAAAAAAATACAAGTATTTAATTAAATATAAGAACTCCACCGGTAATACGCTTACATACTTAAAGGTATAGTACTAACCACAATAGGAAGTTGTACTACCCGTATGAAGCACAAGTTCAACTACGAACGTTTTAACCGCAACAACTTTAATATACGCTATTGGAGCTAGAATTACCTCGGCTGCTGGCACCAGACTTCCCCTCCAATAGGTCCTTGTTAAAGGATTTAAAGTGTACTCATTCCAATTACAGGGCCTCGGATATGAGTCCTGTATTGTAATTTTTGGGATTGAGTCCTGTATTGTTATTTTTCGTTACTACCTCCCCGAACTGGCAGTGGGTAATTTACGCGCCTGCTGCCTTCCTTAAATGTGGTAGCCGTTTCTCAGGCTCCCTCTCTGGAATCGAACCCTGATTCCCCGTTACCCGTTGCAACCATGGTAGTCCTCGTTACCACCATCAAAAGTTGATAGGGCAGACATTTAAAAGATCTGTCGTCGGTACAAAGCCATACGATCTGCATGTTATCTAGTGTTCAACCAATGTACCGATCATGCGATCGCTTGGTTTTAGCCTAATAAAAGCACACGTTTCAAAAGGTCCGTGTTTTAATTGCATGTATTAGCTCTAGAATTACCCAAGTTATCCAGGTAACTATTAACGATTTAAGGAACCAGAACTGATATAATGAGCCTTTAATTCGTGTGTACTTAGACATGCATGGCTTAATCTTTGAGACAAGCATATAACTACTGGCAGGATCAACCAGAATAATGTTTGTTTTTCATTTCTGTATATATAATAATAATAAACATACATAATTTAATTACAAATTTATTAACATGACAACTCAATATATTTTTGAATAAAAAATATATTACAGATATATTATGTATAAACAAATATGACCAATTTTACATGGCATTTCATGTTCGCCAATTTAATATTTCAATATTTTAAACATTTCCAAATTGTTAAATCTAATAATAATATATATATTTTGTTCAAAAATATCTTTTTATATGCACTTTTTGCTTAACATATATATCACACGTTGTTTAATCCCATATAAAAATGGTTTAAAAACGTATATTTTAATGACAATTTTGTTAGTTAATTTTAATTGTATAATATATAATAATATATATAAATTAAAACACATCAAAGTAAACTAGTACTCTGGTATGTTTACAAATATAATAAGATATAGATAACTATACATTATTATCAGGACGACTGACTAATGTACTCATTCGCAACATACAAATTTGAGTTAATCTGCAGCGCGATTTTCCACCAGTCACTTTTTTATTTAAAAAAAAAATAAAAAATTGTAACGATAAATTGGAATCTATATATTTTTTTTATCGCAGCCAACCCGATTATATAAAATAACCGATAAAAAGCGATTTAAATATACAAAACTCATTATTCGGAGTATATAAACATATATTTTAATATATTATATGTTTACAACATATAATGTGATGAGCATACCACTGCTCACCATGTATAGGTTTTTTGACACATTTTCTCGAATGCCACGTATATTTCTTCATGCATAAAATTAAAAATACATGTTTATAACTTCATTATTCTCTGTTTTTTAATATAATAAGCCTATGCCGGCAAGACAACACTCCACAGTCATATGAATTCGCTATATATAATATTTTTTCCTATGACTTGCCTTGCGCGACACCATTCCACATATATATATCTTTTGACACATCATCTCAAATGAACATATTTATCTCATAGGTTATCATTCAACTATTCTTTTTCATGCATTAAATTAATAATGCATGTTTATAACTTCTTACACAGTCATATGAATTCGCTATATATAATATTTTTACATATGACTTGCCTTGGGACACTACTCCATATATATGTGTTTTGACACATCATCTCAAATGAGGCCACTTTTTTTATATGTTACCATACATTGTATTTATTATATAAATGTAACTAAGTGAATTTATATAGAAATTACATTTTAAACTCTAATATATGAGAAATGCTTAAGTCACCTCAATGTTTAATCGTATAGTGTGTTTTTAATATGACATTTTTTTGTTTTGTCTTTTTTATTTTATTTTTTTAGGGACAGTGGGAAATTGTTGAATCCATTCTTGGGTGTCACTAATTTGAAAATAAGGCATTAGGCTACCTTGTATAATTAATATAGATCAATTTTAGTTTAGAACTATACTATAAAAAATATGTGTATAAATATATCAATATAATTTAAGAACTTATCTGAGCATATTCATTACATAATTTATATATCTAAAACTCTAATATAGAAGACATTTTTTCATTATTCTATGTTTGTTTAATCGTACAGTGTTTTCACTATGCGATTTTTTAAATTTTTTTTTAATCTTTTTTTTAAAGGTATTATGTGCGTCACTAATTTGATGACGAGTCATTAAGCTACCTTGATAGAGTCATAATATATAATTTAATTTATATAGGAAATTATATTGTATGTAAAAACTTTATCTTTCCAAACGAAAGTCTTAATGCCGTCTACATGTATATATATCTTTTCATATTTGAGTTTTTTGTTTTGCATATATATTCTCCTTTTATTATTTTTTCACGCTTTTCTTTATATATTCATTTTCTTTTTCTTTTTTTTTCTGTTTCTTCTTAGTTTTTCCTTGTTGTGTGGTATTTCTTTAATACGGTTTTTCTAATATGTTTTCTTTAATATGTTTTCTTTTATGTGTTTTCTTTTAAGTGATTTCTTTTAAGTGTTTTCTTTTATGTTTTTTCTTTTTTTGTTTTATAGGTTTCCTTTTTGTGTTTTCTTTCTTTGATTTATTTTTATTTTCTTTTTCGTTTTTGTTTCGAATCATCAAGCAAAGGATAAGCTTCAGTGGATCGCACTATGGCAGCTGCTCAACCACTTACAACACCTTGCCTGTTACAAAAGTCGTTTACAATTGATTCTAGGCTTTGTCATTGTATTAAATAATGTTTTAAAATATAACTAGCACGACATCAGGTGATCGAAGATCCTCCCAATTAACTATGTTACAAATAACATTGGCATCACATCCATTGTCATTTATAAAATAAATTATAAACTTTTAATGGTTTAGAAGCCATACAATGCAAATTGCCCCTTATTTATCATTGCAGTCCAGCACGGATACGACCTTAGAGGCGTTCAGGCATAATCCAACGGACGTAGCGTCATACCGCTGCTCGCTCGAACAAGTATTGTGCCATTGGTACGTACCTGCGGTTCCTCTCGTACTACGCAGGAATGCTGTCGCAACAACGTTTTGTCATTAGTAGGGTAAAACTAATCTGTCTCACGACGGTCTAAACCCAGCTCACGATCCCTTGCATGGGTGAACAATCCAACGCTTGGTGAATTTCGCTTCAGAATGATAGGAAGAGCCGACATCGAAGGATCAAAAAGCGACGTCGCTATGAACACTTGGTCGCCACAAGCCAGTTATCCCTATGGTAACTTTTCTGACAGCTCTTGTTAAAAACTCTTAAATTCAAAAGGATCGATAGGCCGAGCTTTTTCTGTCCCTCTGTGTACTGAACACCGAGATCAAGTCAGCATTTGCCTTTTTGCTCTATGTGAGGTTTCTGTCCGCACTGAGCTGGCCTTGGGACACCTCCGCTATTATTTGAGAGATTTACCGCCCCAGTCAAACTCCTTACCTGGCAATGTCCTTGAATTTAATCATACCTAAGTAATTGGAGTTACACCAAATTTTTAAATCAAAAGTACATAAATGCACTCTCTCATTAATGAATTTGTTTGCGATTATATAACAAACTCGTGATACTTTGATCAAGAAGCTTGCATCAAAACCCAATACCATAAGATATAATAAATATATCCGTATAATGGCTAGGAGATGATAAACGTTCCATTTAAACAAGTAAGTAAGGAAACAATAAGAGTAGTGGTATTTCATTGTATTGGTATTACACTACCAGATTAGAGTCAAGCTCAAAAGGGTCTTCTTTCCCCGCTAATGATTCCAGCCCGTTCCCTTGGCTGTGGTTTCGCTAGATAGTAGATAGGGACATTAAAGTCAAGTGGTTTTACGTGATCTCCTGCCACGATGGCTTAATCTCACAGTCCCAAAAACAGGATGAATTTAAGCGTCCATTGGAACATAATTCCGCAGGTACCAATTTGAAGACACTACTGTTTGGTCGTGACTTCCACCTTGGTTTGGAGGGAGGCCTATCTAATCCTCTTCCGATCTATGGGTCACGGCACCCGGTTGTATAACGCAACACCACGTCGAGCCCAGGCTCTACCCGTATTTGGGTGTTAAACCACAGCCACCACGAAACTCCCAGAAGGGCCGAAACCAAAAACCAGGACGGAACAAGTTCCGCGGGCTCCTGGTAACGCGCGGTACCAGAAAATAAGCCTCCGGTCAGGCTTCGAACCACGAAGGATACTTTCAATTTTAACTCCAAACAGTATAGTTCCATGAAACTGGGGACTGGTAGCCACGGACAACACACACAAACTAATTACCTAACTCATTCAAAATTTTGCCCCTCACATACACACCCCCCACAATCATATTCCATTCATATATCCATTCAGACTATTTTTTCACTGAAGTCGCAAGAAAGCATTCTTATCTTGTAGAGCAAGGCCCGACGCCTGATCTCCAAGTCAAGAGGGGCTACTCCCAACAGCACCGGCATTGCCTGCGTAGAGACAGTGCGACACACAGGCAAGCAACCTTACAGGATCATTTTCTGGCAAGCCAGCACTTGTTTCTACCGACAACAGACGTAACTGCCTTAGACAACACAGACGATCCAAATGCTGCACAGGCAACAAATAGACCGCTGTATATACTCCGGACAGCTCGTCTGCTGAGGCCCCAGTCACATCTGAAAATTCGACGCACTTGTCCAACTACACTTAGCACTCGGCCCATCCTGTCACCGAAGGTTATGCAGAAATATTCCAACTCAGTCACATACCTTACACTCATACCGTTGAACTCAACAAAAGGACGTCGACCAGGTGACAATCTGCCCTTGAGCAGCATTGACACAGTTTTGTCCATTGCCAAGCTCACCCCAACACTCTCACCCCACTCATACACAGTGCACAAGCACGTCCCCGCACGCATCTCCACCAGTAACTCCACAGAGTAACTAACATACCTCCACGCATCCTCCACACATCTACCCTGCCTAAAACCTATTTGCCGTTCGGACATTTGGCCACTCACTCTCTCCTGAAGCCTTTCTACCATGACCCTCTCCAGAACTTTTCCAAGAACTGGAAGGAGACTGATGCCCCGAAAGGATCGAGGATTACTCCTGATCCCATCAGGCGACGGAGGCTACATACATCCGTTTCCCTACCTTTACCTCCAACTGTTTTATAGGCACGACCCTAGGGATCGTCCCTATTGCTTTCTAAGAACGAACGCCACTCATCATCTTTCATTCTTACAAGCATATGCTTATACTCATTCAGACTTCGACAATTCTCTGACCTGAGCTGCGCCGCGTTATCAGCATTGGCAGATCAGGTCCTTTGGAATCGCTTCCGCAGGGACCGAACCAACCGCACCTTAACGCCCAACGCTCGCGTCCACCACTTCAAATGCTTAAGATTAACCTTTCGGCTTCTCTCAAACATCTGATCATTCACACACGTCAACAACCTATTTACACACGCAACTTGCTCATCAACACTCAGAGCATTAGAGATACCTAGCGGAACCTGCGTTGCCGTCTCACACACCAGAATCCCATGAAGGGACCAATACACACCACAAGTACGCCAACCATTACCCCCAACACTCTCACGCATAGTGTGAGTGTGTGTGATAACAATCTCAATCGGATTGTGATCACTCACACCAAGCCCACCCAATACACTCAATTGAAAAACATACATATTCATCGCTACCATATTCACAAAAGTGACGTTAATATCACTTTGTCCAATCGGAGCAGCAAACGTATAGCACTCACTGGGTTCGTTGACCACCCGGATACCTTGGGACACTGCCCACACGGCAAGCATCTCCCCACGAGGGAAGCTCGGATACCCAAACGATTGTCTGGATATCTTACTAAGCGACAAGATGGACGATGCATTAGCGTCAAGACCAAAGATGGCTGGTAGGCCACTAACCAGCTGTAGCACCTCATTCAAATAAGCAATGTATGGCTCGAGGGGATCCCCGTACTTACAACACATGCTAACTACGAATAACCTGCCAAAACTGCCATTGAGGCTTACACACACACCCCAGTGAGTCGAAGACACTAAAGTGCATTCAATGCTGACATCATTCACAATTACAGCGGAGTTGGTCCTGCTGTCAGGAAATACCCGCATGCATGCGGGCAATCCACGTACGCGACCATCAGTCGCGTAGGGATCCTGCAGCAGGGCAACCACGCTGCCCCGCGCACACATCATCTCACACAAATCGCACATAACTGCATAAGACCGCTGACAATTCAACTGAAGAAATTTGCTAGACATTTTAATGTCTAGCATTCGCCCGCGCAATTGCACTATATATAGGGCAAGCCGGAGACATCATGAGATGACCCGACGGCTTTCCCTTAAAAGCACAATTGCGACAGTGCAGCGCATTACTGCACTGTGCAACGCGGTGACCCATTTGGCCGCAGCGACGACATTCATCTTCCTTGGCCCTACACTCCGGTACCTTATGGTCGAAGCCAAGGCAGCGGTAGCAACCCGCTACCGGATCAAAACTCCTCACACGAAACGAAAACCACTAGACGTAGCAACGCCCGACCTCCAACAGAGTTTGCATGGCCAAGCCAGCGCCCGATACTCAACAGGTTACGGAATTGGAACCGTATTCCCTTTTGTTCAAAATTATTCAAGTGTATAAAATCGGTTAGATGACATTATTTTATTTATATATACACATTTTGATTTTTCTATACTATACTCGTGATCAACCACTGTTCACACGAAACCCTTCTCCACGCCACTCACTTCTCAGTCCTCCAAGGTCTCATTTGATTATTTGCTACTACCACCAAGATCTGTACCAATGGCGCTTCCATGCAGGCTTACGCCAAACACTTCTATGCACACCATTGTACCTTCTTACTCACGAAAGTTTCAAAATTTATATTACAAGTAATATAAATCATCGACTTCAGCGATAATTTTTAGGTATACAACTTAAGCGCCATCCAATTTAAGGGCTAGTTGCTTCGGCAGGTGAGTTGCTACACACTCCTTAGCGGATTTCGACATCCATGATCACTGTCCTGCTGTTTTAAGCAACCAACGCCTTTTATGGTTTCTGTATGAGTTGTTAATTTGGGCACCGTAACATTACGTTTGGTTCATCCCACAGCGCCAGTTCTGCTTACCAAAAGTGGCCCACTGGGCACATTATATCATAGCCTTAAACTTCATATCAAGAAAGTTAAAGTTTGAGAATAGGTTAAGATCGTTTCGACCCTAAGGCCTCTAATCATTCGCTTTACCAGATAAGATTATTTTATACAACAGTTAAATGCACCAGCTATCCTGAGGGAGGGAACCAGCTTCGGAAGGCACCAGCTACTAGATGGTTCGATTGGTCTTTCGCCCCTATACTCAATTCTGACAATCGATTTGCACGTCAGAACTGTTTCGGTCTTCCATCAGGACTTCAACCTGATCAAGTATAGTTCACCATCTTTCGGGATAAAGCATATATGCTCAAGGTACGTTCCAGTTAGAGGTATAAACAATATAAATACTATTATACATAACTATATTGAGCGCCCCAGGTTTGTGTTAATTAACTATAAATAGTTAAAAAACTAATCCCATTAATAGTCAAGTTAATTACGTTATTAGGTTTATTTCCCAATAACTTGCACATATGTTAGACGTGTTTTAAGACGGGTCCCGAATCATACGAATCAATAGACACAAAAATCAATGATAAATATGTCATTATATAATTTCGAAAAATTAACGCACTGTAATCATATAAAGCTATCAGCACTTTATCATATTTATGACATTTATTTTATGTGCAAGCACCATAATTGAAATATACAATAGGCCACAATTTTTTGATGCATTTTTTATGCTAATAGATTACAATGTCCCTTTATGAAAAAAAAACACGATTATTATAATATTGATTAAATACTACAATTTTAATGATGAATTTTCCATAACGGATATTGAGGTTCTTCGGGCCTAACATCTAAGCAGTTTCACGTACTATTTAACTATCTATTCAGAGTTATTTTCACCTGTCCCTCACGGTACTTGTTTACTATCGATGTCATGGTTATATTTAGTTTTAGATGGAGTTTATCACCTACTTAGTGCTGCACTATCAAGCAACACGACTCTTTGGAAACACCATCTAGTAATCATTAACGTTATACGGGCCTGGCACCCTCTATGGAAGGACCCTCATTTAAGAAGGATTTAAATCGTTAATTTCTCATACTAGAATATTGATGTTCCGTACACTGCATCTCACATTTGCCATAGAGACAAAGTGACTTAGTGCTGAACTGTTTTCTTTTCGCTCGCCGCTACTAAGAAAATCCTTGTTACAATGTTAACTGAACACTATTTGGTTCAATAATGTTATGGATTTTAATTTTGAAGATCTATAATATTTACAACAATTCCCTAAGTCGCATTATTAATAAGAAGCAATTCTAGATGAAAAAAATAACACATTTTTTATGCCACACATTCCTCAGTATTTCTTAAATTGAACAAAAGAAAATATATTTCTTCAGTTTTCGCAAACAAAATATACAATGAGAAACATTATTTCCATAATTTCAATGATTAATATTATGAATTTTAAATGTATGGTAAAAAATAATTTCACATGCAAATAATTATCCAATAATATACAATATGCCCAAAATTCTGAAAAAATGTTAAACAACTTAATTAGCATAGTCTTACAACCCTCAACCATATGTAGTCCAATCAGTACTATAAATTTAATTAAAGTACCTAACAGCATGGACTGCGATATGCGTTCAAAACGTCTATGTTCATGTGTCCTGCAGTTCACACGATGACGCACAGGTTGCTGCATTCTTCATCGACCCATGAGC
>JAWNPQ010000270.1:0-10822 GCA_035047465.1 Drosophila sordidula
TTAGGTTCCTGCAGTAGGTCTGTAAATTGTTTACAGATAACGCTGCAAAATAAAACAGAACGAAAATACGAAAATCAAGATTTATTTAACGTGGCGTGTCCCCGTAGGGGTTTACTACCACGGTACACGTTTATTATACATATGTGGCATATAGTACAGCGACCCAAAATAAGCGTCGGCCTGCGCCCCTAGAATATACTGCGCAAGCAGCATCCTTGGTACCAATTAAATGCATACTGTCAGACATGACATTCCCTCTTGGTGCGGGGCGAGGCCTATCTAAAACCTCTGCTGGTCTTTGGGTACAGCACCCGGTTGAGCAGAGCAACTCCCCACCGAGTCAATACTCTACCCGCATTTGGGTGTTAAACCACAACCACCACGATACTCCCCGAAGGTCCGCAACCAAAAACCAGGACGGAACTAAGTTCCGTGGGCTCCTAGTTACCCGTGGTACCAAATTAGCAGCTTTGGTTGGCTGTTCGCAGCCAAGGCTGCTCCCCAATTTTGTTTACGATAGACATGGAGTGGGTCTCATGAGGGGCAGTAGGAGACGGGGGGGGGTGGCACGTGGGGGCGGGGCAACGTGGGGGGGGGGCAAGGGGGGGGGCGTGGCACGACACAATTGGCATACCACTACCAGCTTTGGACTTCATTAGCCCGGCACTGGTTGATCCTGTATTGCTGCTCTTTCATTCGTCCTGTGCCACCGCCTTGTGAATGCCTATCTCGCAAAGGTTTCCAGCATTTGGAGCCGCTGTGGTGTCCACAGGACCTGGGAGAAGTCCCAGCGGGCATCTACCGTTCTAACACCAAGTCCGTCAAGGTCTCGCGGATCTGCATACAGTGGGCAGACAACTAACACATGCTGCCAGTCCTCGTACTCAGCACCGCATGAGCTCGCGGGCGTTGTACTCAGACATCTCTAATACTGAAATGCATTAAGTGACCCGTCATGGTATCCAGCGTGAAGACTAAACCTGAAGTCATGCCGACTGAGAACGGAATATGCGTCAGGGATAAACTGATGAGTCGGTCGCCCGTGCCCATCGCTATCCCATCTGCGTTGCCATTCGCAGCACATGCACTCGTCCAGCATTGCTTTTACCTGCCTCCGATCTAGGTTTGCCACATCCAGACCGAACAGCCCGTCACTTTCCACCAGCGGGTGGGCACGCTTGACCTTGAGTTTGATTGCCAAATGCTTGGCAACCAAATCCAATGGCGGAGCTCCAGCAAGCACCTGCAGTGCCACAGTGAACACTGTACGGCATACCGAAAGGCATCCTAAGAGCATGACTCTTTGACAGGAAATGAGGTGCCTCCAGGCCCCGAATCTCCCCTTGCCACGGAATACCATACCGAGCCACCAAAAAGTGCACACGGCACCATGAGTCCGGCATATATGGTGGGTCTAGTTCGAGGACTGAGACCCCAGTCGACCCGTAGCACACGACCCAATAATCCGACGACTCCAGCCAGCTTACCACGCAATCCTGCGATATGCGTGATGCTAAGGTATTGATATTTCTTGACACAGGGTAGGCTTGCACCTGGAAACTGTAACAGGGGCGGCCTGGAAGCGGCAAATCCGTCCTTTCAGCATCATTGTTGCCGTCTTGCTGGTTGAGATCGGGACTCCGACCTCCACTCCCAAAGCTCCCACGACGGACATCAGCTCTTCTGCTCGGCACTCCAATTCGGCTCTCCACCTTCCCTCGACAGGTCATCGGCATATGCACTAAATGTGCATAGGCGCGCCAGGCGCTGAAGTAGGACATCCATCATGGTGTTCCAGATGAACGGCCCGCTGATGGATCCCTGTGGACACCCACGAGTGACCTCAACATCTACTTCGCCGAACATGCTGGACATTTTGGCTCTTCTGCCACAGAAGAAACTTCTCCACAAGTTAGCTTCTTGGCATCCCACTCCACTCGATGTTGTCGAAGGCGCCCTTAAAGTCCACGAAAAGACCGAGCACGTATACCGCCTGGCTGGCGGCAACACAGGCCTTTCCGTGCATCCAGGCGTCCTCCACACAGCGTCCAGGTCGAAAGCCGAATTGCCATCCATTTCCATCCGGAAGCACCTCCTTCATCTTATTTACCATGACCCCCTCAAGTAATTTTCCACTGGAGCTGAGATGCGCGATAGGATACCTTTTGTGGGGGCGTGGGCGCTTCCACTCAAGGGGAAGTATCCCTCTGCAACGCAGCGGGATAATAACCCCATCAAGTGCTCTGGGATGGCACGCCATATTGCCTTGCAGATGCCACCTGTAATGCCGTCCAGGCCGGGAGAGCGCCTGCTCTTCAACCGGGCGACGCTTGCCCCAACTTCAAAGGCTTCGAGAACTGGGGCAATTTCACTCGTAGTGGCGATGTCCACAGTCGGCTCCGCAACAGGGAAAAAGTTACGGAGGAGAAGACTCGCACAGTCGTGGTAGGTTACGGGCAGCTCACCATCCGTGCGAAGGCATCCCAGATTTGTGGACTGCTTTCGTCCCCGGCATATCCAGTAGACGTGCCCCCAAGGATCATCTCCTGTGGTCGCCAACAAAACGTCGCCAATTTTCCTCCTTCGTCCTAGGGATGAGCACCGTGAACTCGCGGACGGCTGTCCGCAGATGAGTTGCAAGATGCTGCGCAGAATCGCAGCCTCTACGTCGAGCATCCTGGAGCCTTCGCCTCAATCTCCTGACCTCTCGGCGTTTGGTACTCAGTTCGGAAGTCCACCATTTAACCTTTCCCTGGGCTCGCGACGGTTTGCGGCCAAACACCCTGTCGCACACTGACTGTACTGCAAGGTGTAGTGCAGACACCAAGGAGTCTAACGGCAACACCCTGATATCCTCCAGTGGAAAGTGCTCCAAGATTTCCTCTACCAGTTCGGAGTCGAACAATCGCCAGTTTGCATTTGTGAGCTTCCAGGACAGCACAGGAGCATAGCTCTCAACTGCATTCGCTGGGGATGGCGAAACAGCAACAGTTATAATGTTGTGGTCGCTCAGATCCCACTCGTCCACGTAGACGCTGCTTCGCTGACGAGCGTTATGTCGATATCGCTCTGGCCGTGGCGGTTATCGAACGTGTATACCTCACTGAATTGATTACGCATGCCTGCTCGGCATCCGAGTATCCACTCGTCCAGCTGCTCACCCCGCGGGTAGTTCGGATGTCCACGGAAGAATTCGTGGCGCTTACTGAACCACATGGGGGACACTGCGTTCGCATCTAGGCTAAAGACGACCGGAATGCTGCTCGCATGTAGCAGCACGGCAATTATATACTCAAAATTCGTGGTCAATTCAACGTTGACGTGGCAGTATATGGAGACCAGGTAAGTTGAGCCATATTCACCTGTGACCCTTACACATACTCCAGCCTCGGTGGTTAGCGACTCTACTGGTAGGCAGATGGCATCCGGATCGTCGATGATGGTAGCAGCGTTCCTCTTATATTCGCCAGCAGTCTGGCTCGCGAATATCCGCAACCCGGCTGGGAATCCGGTTATCCGTCCGGCCTGCAGCATGGCAAAGGGGTGGCCGAGGTCACGCATCCGTACACCAATGTTGATGCACGTAGCGCGGCTCCGGCTGCAGTTGGCTTGAGTGAAGCTAAACATTAATGTCTAGCTTGCACCTTAGCCAGCACCGCACCGTAAATCGGGCCCGCGCCTGAGAGCATAAAATGCCCTGACGGTAGCCCCTTAAAGCGGCAGTTTCGGCAGTCCACCGGCTTTTCGCATCTAACTGCGACGTGACCCACTTGGCCACACTGTCGGCATACGCCCTCATTGAAGCGGCATTGTGACACCTTAGGGTCAAAGCCGATGCACCTTTGGCTGGCATACGTGCGGACGAGCGACCGGCATCGGTATGAAAACCACTTGATGTAGACCCGTCCGGTCTTCTCAAGGATTGCCAAGGTCTTCTCATCGACTTCGGGTGAAAGGCTTACGCTGGCGCCGTCCGTGACGGGCCACGGTTTCGTCTCCAAGTGTACCGACTTAGCAAATGTGGCCGCCGTCATGTCCTCCTTGCAATTTTTCTCATACATATCCTGCATGAATTCCTGTGGTGAAATGCTGCTGTCCACGTCAAACAAAGTCACCTTCGGCCTTATGCCGGTGCTTTGTTGGACTTTCAGCCCAACCTCTGCGAACTTCTTATTCGCGACGACGCGTTGCACCTCGCCCACAGATGGTGTGCGGATGACGGCTCGTCCACGCTTGAGTTCACGTACTTCATGTACGCGCACTCCAAGGGTCGGTGCCACCTCCTTGATGACACGCTCGGCCATTTGCTTGCCTGACTCGCTCGGGTCCTGGCTCGTTACCACCGCAGACCACGTCTCAGCTGGCTTGTTGATCCTTGGGGCGAGGGTCGGCACACCGGGGATGGGGACAGCGGTGGCAGCGGTATGGCTGACAGCGGGACAGGCAGAAGGGTAGGCAGCAGGGCAGCTCGCGGTAGGAGCAGCAGTGGACTTACCAGAAAAGATCTCCAGCAGAGCATTGCCAGACACATGGCTAGCTCCTCTAGACGCTGGCCGCCGAAATTTCCCGCGCCGCTTTTGATATAGGCCTTACCACTCATTAAACGCGTGGGCTGACAAACTCACCCGTGTTGCGGAGCATAACGCCCCGCCTTACGTAGACCACTGCCATCAACTGACGTGTGCAACCTGTTCGCCCAGTAGGAGTTTACCTCTGAATGCGATCGCAGTTCGTTAACTCCAGCCTTAGCTCTATCCCGGGACCTCTGAAGCTCAACACTGAGAAAGGCTTTGGCCACCCCGGATTGCTCGAGGTGGGGCCAATTAATATTCGCCAATCTCCTTGTGCGCAGCATAGGAGCTGTCCAGCGGACAGAGGGAATCCCGAGACCCCCACAAGTGGGTGGGGGGCATGAAAGAACGCAACTGACGTATCCAGTGGAAGATCTAACCACTTCCTTACGGTCGATCGTACTGTTTTGTCACATTTTCTCAAAACGCCTAGAGACACACTTCCAAGGGTTAGCTTGTGATATAGTTGTGGTAATAGGACCGTTCTGAGTGCGAACCACTTCTGTTGTGGCTTCAGGGGGGACCGCGTTAATATATCCAACTTTGGACTAATGTCCTCCGAAGGATTATAACGAGCCCTCCCTTCCGCAGTGAAATGAATGCCGAGATACTTCCACTCTTTAGAACGCTTCAAACTTGGACACGTGCGCGAACCTACTTGGAAGTTACGTGGTTCGACCACAGTAAACTTCTGTTTCGGTTGCCCCTTGATACTAACAGTAAAACACTTATTAGCATTTAGGGTCAGCCCGACGGAAGACAAAAAGTCAACCGTGGTATCCAATAGTGTCTGAAGCCCCTTCGGAGTGGATGCAAACAACACCAAATCATCTGCGAATGCTGCTGCGTTAGTTTTTGCGTTTCCAACACTGACACCGATGTCGCCGGAAAGAGACCTGAGCAACCGATCAATGATCATGTTGAACATTACGGGGGACAGAGGGTCACCCTGCTTGACGCCTCGAGCAGGGACGAAATTCTCTGACCTCCAGTCTCCTCCATTGAGGTAGGTGCCACCTCCCTTGTACAATCTACGTACGTAGTCGACGAAGCCTGTCGGGGCACCATATGCGGTTAGGGTGTCAAATACCGCAGCGTGCGACACAGAGTCGAACGCTTTGCTGACATCGAGAGTCGCGATGTAGCAAGACGCAAAGCGTCTATGGTGGTCCCTCAAGACTAAGTCGACTATTGTCGCGTTATCGGCACAACCGTCCGTGGGAAGGAACCCCCGCTGACGCGGGTCCCAGTTGACTGATGAGGACAGCCGGGCAGCCAAAATGGCATTGAGTTGCCTAACCACGACCGAAGGTACCGATATCGGACGGAAGTCTTGCGGTTGGGATGCTCTTGCCATTTTCGGGATGAAAATGGTTCGAGCCATTCGGAAGAGTGCGGGCAGGGTGCCGCACCAGAGAATTAGGTTCATTATGCGAAGCATAACACCATTCGGGATACTCCTGGCAGTTTTTGGAGATATCCCATCGGGCCCTGGAGAAGAAGTTAATGGCACTTTGTGCGCTTGTAGGTCCCGTGACGTTATCGGTGACCATACCCCCTCGAGCATATGCCCCAATTGGGGCACGGCGTTACTGCAAGAGGATGGGCTCGGCTGTGTCATAACTTCTTTCCAATATGGTTCCATGATTCTCTGATTTGGCATTGCCGACTCGTCGGTTCCATCTAGCAAGGATTTTATGCATCGACCTTTGTGCTTGTCCCAGTTACGTTGAACCCTAGCGTACTGCTGCCTTCTACGTGTTCTCCCATTGCGAGGTTGTGGGCGGATAGGTCTCGCCGGAACGGGGCGGTCGTTCCGATTCGGAAATAATTCCAGGAGGTAGTTGGACAAGCGCTGGAGAGTTGTTTCTCGGCCCAAAGTTTGCGCACCATCAACGATGGATTGCAAGACTTCGGCTCTCCAAGATCTTCTGCATGCGACAGGGGGTAAAGCCTGAAGCTCCTGCAAGAGGATATCGTCCGAATGTACCAGTGGAGCAACTGGAATTGTCTGCGATGTAGAGGAATGTCCCTCGGGCTCACTTAAACTAGGGCGGCGCTGTATGGTCGGAGGTTCATTTGTTTGGGATAGGAATGCTTGCCCTTTGTGTTTTTTGTTCGGAAATTTTTGGGGGGGTTTTGGTTTTTTTTTGGGGGGGTTTGGGGGGGGGGGGGTGGGGTTTTGGGGGATTTTGGGGGGGGGGTGGTTGACCCGCGCTTACTTGAATTTCTTCACTTTGACATTCAGAGCACTGGGCAGAAATCACATTGTGTCAACACCCGCTAGGGCCATCACAATGCTTTGTTTTAATTAGACAGTCGGATTCCCCAAGTCCGTGCCAGTTCTGAATTGATTGTTAATTGATAATCGTTATAATTTAAAAGAACTAATTAGTTGCCCAATTAGTATTCTTAAAAATTTTAGCAAGAAAGTTCCACAATTGGCTACGTAACTAAACTATCCGGGGAACAAGAAACTACCATAAATGATAGAAACTCTATTTACCCAGAACGAGCACATAAACCATGTTATTGTTTCCCAATCAAGCCCGACTATCTCAATCTTCAGAGCCAATCCTTATCCCGAAGTTACGGATCTAATTTGCCGACTTCCCTTACCTACATTATTCTATCGACTAGAGACTCTTCACCTTGGAGACCAGCTGCGGATATTGGTACGGCCTGTTGAGAAGTTTGCGTATCCCCACCATAAATTTTCAAGGTCCGAGGAGAAAATATCGACACAACAGTATATGTCATGCTCTTCTAGCCCATCTACCATATCTCTCTGCGAAAGACTTCCATGGTAGTACGGCTATAAAACAGAAAAGAAAACTCTTCCGATATCTCTCGACGGCTTCTTTATGGTCGTTCCTGTTGCCAGGATGAGCACGAGGCCCATATTTAATAACAAACGGATACTCAACAGGTTACGGAATTGGAACCGTATTCCCTTTCGTTCAAAATTATTCAAGTGTATAAAATCGGTTAGATGACATTATTTTATTTATATATACACATTTTGATTTTTCTATACTTGAAAATTTTCGGCTTTCGCCTTGAACTTAGGACCGACTAACTCGTGATCAACCACTGTTCACACGAAACCCTTCTCCACTTCAGTCCTCCAAGGTCTCATTCGATTATTTGCTACTACCACCAAGATCTGTACCAATGGCGGCTCCATGCAGGCTTACGCCAAACACTTCTATGCACACCATTGTACCTTCCTACTCACTAAAGTTTCAAAATTTATATTACAAGTAATATAAATCATCTACTTTAGCGGTAATGTATAGGTATACAACTTAAGCGCCATCCATTTTAAGGGCTAGTTGCTTCGGCAGGTGAGTTGTTACACACTCCTTAGCGGATTTCGACTTCCATGATCACCGTCCTGCTGTTTTAAGCAACCAACGCCTTTCATGGTTTCTGTATGAGTTGTTAATTTGGGCACCGTAACATTACGTTTGGTTCATCCCACAGCGCCAGTTCTGCTTACCAAAAGTGGCCCACTGGGCACATTATATCATAGCCTTAAACTTCATATCAAGAAAGTTAAGGTTCTTACCCATTTAAAGTTTGAGAATAGGTTAAGATCGTTTCGACCCTAAGGCCTAATCATTCTAATCATTCGCTTTACCAGATAAGATTATTTTATACAACAGTTAAATGCACCAGCTATCCTGAGGGAAACTTCGGAAGGAACCAGCTACTAGATGGTTCGATTGGTCTTTCGCCCCTATACTCAATTCTGACAATCGATTTGCACGTCAGAACTGTTTCGGTCTTCCATCAGGGTTTCCCCTGACTTCAACCTGATCAAGTATAGTTCACCATCTTTCGGGTCACAGCATATATGCTCAAGGTACGTTCCAGTTAGAGGTATAAACAATATAAATACTATTATACATAACTATATAGAGCGCCCCGGGATTGTGTTAATTAACTATAAATAGTTAAAAAACTAATCCCATTAATAGTCAAGTTAATTACGCTATTAGGTTTATTTCCCAATAACTTGCACATATGTTAGACTCCTTGGTCCGTGTTTCAAGACGGGTCCCGAAGGTATCCTGAATCTTTCGCATTGTTAATCATACAAGTGCTTATAATAAACACAAAAATCAATGATAAATATGCCATTATATAATTTCGAAAAATGTAACGCACTGTAATCATATAAATCTATCAGCACTTTATCAAATTTACGACATTTATTTTATGTTAAAGTGCAAGCACCATAATTGAAATATACAATAAGTCACAATTTTTTGATAAATTTTTTATGCTAATAGATTACAATGTCCTTATATGGAAAAAATGCACACTATTATTATAATATTGTTTAAATACTACAATTCTAATGATGAGATTTTCCATAACGGATATTCAGGTTCATCGGGCTTAACCTCTAAGCAGTTTCACGTACTATTTAACTCTCTATTCAGAGTTCTTTTCAACTTTCCCTCACGGTACTTGTTTACTATCGGTCTCATGGTTATATTTAGTTTTAGATGGAGTTTACCACCCACTTAGTGCTGCACTATCAAGCAACACGACTCTTTGGAAACACCATCTAGTAATCATTAACGTTATACGGGCCTGGCACCCTCTATGGGTAAATGGCCTCATTTAAGAAGGACTTAAATCGTTAATTTCTCATACTAGAATATTGATGTTCCGTACACTGCATCTCACATTTGCCATATAGACAAAGTGACTTAGTGCTGAACTGTTTTCTTTTCGCTCGCCGCTACTAAGAAAATCCTTGTTAGTTTCTTTTCCTCCCCTAATTAATATGCTTAAATTCAGGGGGTAGTCCCATATGAGTTGAGGTTGTATAAAACAATGTTAATTGAACACTATTTGGTTCAATAATGTTATGGATTTTAATTTTGAAGATCTATAATATTTACAACAATTCCTTAAGTCGCATCATTAATAAGAGGCAATTCTAGATGAAAAAAATAACATTTTTTTATGCTAGACATTCCTCAGTATTTCTTGAATTGAACAAAAGAAAATATATTTCTTCAGTTTTCTCAAACAAAATATACAATGAGAAACATTATTTCCATAATTTCATTAATTAATATTATGAATTTTAAATGTATGGTAAAAAAAATTACACATGCAAATAATTATCCAATAATATACAATATGCTCAAAATTCTGAAAAAATTTTAAACAACTTAATTAGCATAGTCTTACAACCCTCAACCATATGTAGTCCAAGCAGCACTATAAATTTAATTAAAGTACCTAACAGCATGGACTGCGATATGCGTTCAAAATGTCAATGTTCATGTGTCCTGCAGTTCACACGATGACGCACAGTTTGCTCACAGCTGCGTTCTTCATCGACCCATGAGCCGAGTGATCCACCGCTTAGAGGTATTAATTTGTTTTTGGTTTATTTCATTACGTCATAAATAGTTTTATTGAAAGAAATTAAAAATACACCATTTTACTGGCATATATCAATTCTATCAATAAATTTTTTATATCTAAACAATGTTGCGAAATGTCTTAGTTTTACATATTCTATAAAAATATGGTAGATGAACAAAATTTTTATCAAATATACATAATATTATATTTTTATAGAAATATGAAAAACATTAATCTGAATACAGATACAACATTTATTTAGGTTGTTGCGTTTATACAATGTATGCGCATATATTTTATTAATGAACAATACATTTATGCAACGCATGTATATTATGGTCCATATACACGCAAAAGTTTTTCTTGTTTTCTTATCAAAACACAAATTCACATAAGATATCCACCAATTGCATTTTGTCACACATTTTTAAAAAATTTATATTGTATATATTGATAAATTTTGTTTTTATTAATATAAAATTTTATATTAATTTAATTTCGGTAATGAACATCATCAAACAATAATGATCCTTCCGCAGATTCACCTACGGAAACCTTGTTATGACTTTTACTTCCTCTAAATAATCAAGTTCGGTCAACTTTTGCGAAACAACCGCAACACACAAGGCGTCAAACGTAAAGATGGGATTTGTTTGCTACTGGCTGTGTGACAATATGTCGCACGAAAAATGCGCTAGCCTCAACGGTCGTATTATCGACCTGAATGAGTTCAAATCAGGTTTAAAATGGACTTGCGAATCCTGCAGGGATGTTGAAAGGGACATGATGGGATTCATGAGGCAGACAAAGAGGGGCTTTGGAGATATTTTCGGCCAGTTTAAAAAACTGTTCGACGG
>JAWNPQ010000272.1:0-52292 GCA_035047465.1 Drosophila sordidula
TCCGAGTATCCACTCGTCCAGCTGTTCACCCCGTGGGTAGTTCAGATATCCACGAAAGAATTCGTGGCGCTTACTGAACCACATGGGGGACACAGCGTTTGTATCTAGGCTAAAGATGACCGGAATGCTGCTCGCCTGTAGCAGCCAGCATCCATATACTCAAAGTTCGTGCTCAATTCAACGTTGACGTGGCAGTATATGGAGACCAGGTAAATTGAGCCATATTCACCTGTGACCCTTACACATGCTCCAGCCTCGGTGGTTAGCGACTCTACTGTTAGGCAGATGGCATCCAGATCGTCGATGATGATAGCAGCGTTCCTCCTATATTTGCCAGCAGTGCGGCTCGCAAATATCCGCATCCCGGCTGGGATTCCGATTCTCCGTCCGGCCGTGTCCACATATGGCTTCTGCAGCATGGCAAAGGGGTGGCCGAGGTCACGTATGCGTACACCAATGTTGATGCACGCAGCGCGGCTCCGGCTGCAGTTGGCTTGAGTGAAGCTAAACATTAATGTCTGGCTTGTACCCTAGCCAGCACCGCACCGTAAATCGGGCCCGAGAGCATAAAATGCCCTGACGGTAGCCCCTTCAAGCGGCAGTTTCGGTAGTCCACCGGCTTTTCGTATCTAGCTGCTACGTGACCCACTTGGCCGCACTGTCGGCATACGTCCTCCTTGAAGCGGCATTGTGACACCTTGTGGTGAAAGCCGTCGCACCTATGGCAGGCATACGTGCGGACGAGCGACCGGCATCGGTTTGAAAACCACTTGATGTAGACCCGTCCGGTCTTTTCAAGGATTGCCAAGGTCTTCCCATCGACTTACGAAAGGCTTACGTTGTCCGTGACGGACCACGGTTTCGTCTCCCAGTGTAGCGACGTAGCAAATGCGGCCGCTGTCATGTCCTCCTTGCAATTTTTCTCATACATTTCCTGCATGAATTCCTCTGGTGAAATGCTGCTGTCCACGTCAAACACAGTCACCTTCGGCCTTATGCCGGTGCTTTGTTGGACCTTCAGCCCAACCTCTGCGAACTTCTTATTCGCGACGCCGCGTTGCATCTCGCCCACAGATGGTGTGCGGATGACGGCTCCTCCACGCTTGAGTTCACGTACTTCATGTACGCGCACTCCAAGGGTCGGTGCCACTTTCTTGATGAAACGCTCGGCCACTTTCTGGCCTGACTCGCTCGGGTCCTGGCTCGTTACCACCGCAGACCATGTCTCAACTGGCTTGTTGATCCGTGGGGCGTCGGTCGGCACACCGGGGATGGGGACAGCGGTGGCAGCGGTATGGCTGACAGGGAGAAGGGTAGGCAGCAGGGCAGACTTACCAGAAAAGCTCTTCAGTAGAGCATTGCGTACTGCCAGAGACATGGCTACCTCCTCTAGACGCTTAATGGCCGCCGAAATTTCCCGCACCGCTTGCGGCGCAACACCCACAATGGCGTTGCGAGTGCCTTCTCCTGCAGCGGAGATCTCCGCGAGTATCGCTGGCGTCCCCTCCGCAACAATGCGGCATGCCTTGCATCGCGGCATGGCAGGGGGAACCGTTGAGGGGGCTTCCGAGACGTCTGCGACGACGGCGCCAGCATTCCACTTCTTCGTCAATGCCGGCTGGCGAAACGAGGCCGAAGGGCCGCCTTGCGACACGCTGTCCAACGCCAGCCTCTTGGCATGAGAAGCATCATTCTGCGGCTCTGCTGCCGACTCCGCTCGGGTCATTGGCTTTCTGCCCTTGTTCTTGCTGCCGGCGACCGAACCTGCGGCGCTCAGAAGCGATTCTGCGATCGATTCAGCAACCGACGCGACTGCACTTGAGATCTCGGCCATGCTGGCAGCGCTTCCAGAACGGCTCCTGCCGTTCATATTGGTGGCGTCCTCTGTCGGCAAGTAGATTGAGCTGCTTGCGGGTTTTTTATCGTGCACTGCTTGCTCTGTTCAACTCGTGAACTGCTATCACTGCTTGCACTGCTGCACTGCAGTGCACTGCTTGCACTGCTTGCGGTTCTGAAACATACTTGTTTCTACACACACCGAAGTTCTGATCAAACCTTTTTTTTCCACAAACCACAGTTTTCTGCAAGAGTGCTATTCTCCGTTGCTTAGCAACGAGACAGCTTTTACTGTTTTTAAAGCACTGCACACGTGTTCAACACAACTGTAGACTCTCTTACCGTAGTAGAGGAATATTTTGCAAAAATTATGCGCGCACACTAAAACACAACCGCACGCTACGAAAGTCGAAGCGAGAGTCGGGGAGATAGTGACAGAAGGAATCTCGTTAATCCATTCATGCGCGTCACTAATTAGATGGCGAGGCATTTGGCTACCTTAAGAGAGAGTCATAGTTACTCCCGCCGTTGACCCGCGCTTACTTTAATTTCTTCACTTTGACATTCACAGCACTGGGCAGAAATCACATTGTGTCAACACCCGCTAGGGCCATCACAATGCTTTGTTTAAATTAGAAAGTCGGATTCCCCAAGTCTGTGCCAGTTCTGAATTGATTGTTAATTGATAATCGTTATAATTTAAAAGAACTAATTAATTGCCCAATTAGTATTCTTCAAAATTTTAGCAAGAAAGCTCCACAATTCGCTACATAACGAAACTATCCGGGGAACAAGAAACTACCATAAATGCTAGAAACTCTATTTACCCATAACGAGCACATAATCCATGTTATTGTTTCCCAATCAAGCCCGACTATCTCAATCTTCAAAGCCAATCCTTATTCCGAAGTTAGGGATCTAATTTGCCGACTTCCCTTACCTACATTATTCTATCGACTAGAGACTCTTCACCTTGGAGACCAGCTGCGGATGTTGGTACGGCCTGTTAAGAAGTTTGCGTATCCCCACCATAAATTTTCAAGGTCCGAGGAGAAAATATCGTCACAACAGTATATGTCAAGCTCTTTTAGCCCATCTACCATATCTCTCTGCGAAAGACTTCCATGGTAGTACAGCTATAAAACAGGAAGGGAAACTCTTCCGATATTTCTCAACGGCTTCTTTATGGTCGTTCCTGTTGCCAGGATGAGCACGCGGCCCATATTTAATACCAAACGGATACTCAATATGTTACGGAATTAGAACCGTATACCCTTTCGTTCAAAATTATTCAAGTGTATAAAATTTATATATACACATTTTAATTTTTCTATACTTGAAAATTTTCGGCTTTCGCCTTGAACTTAGGACCGACTAACTCGTGATCAACCACTGTTCACACGAAACCCTTCCCCATTTCAGTCGTCCAAGGTCTCATTCGATTATTTGCTACAACCACCTTGATCTGTACCAATGACGGCTCCATGCAGGCTTACGCCAAACACTTCTATGCACCATTGTACCTTCCTACTCACTAAAATTCGAAATTTATGTTACAAGTAATGTAAATCATCTACTTTAGCGGTAATGTATAGGTATACAACTTAAGCGCCATCCATTTTAAGGACTAGTTGCTTCGGCAGTTGAGTTGTTACACACTCCTTGGCGGATTTCGACTTCCATGATCACCGTCCTGCTGTTTTAAGCAACCAACGCCTTTCATGGTTTCTGTAAGAGTTCTTAATTTGGGCACCGTAACATTACGTTTGGTTCATCCCACAGCGCCAGTTCTGTTTACCAAAAGTGGCCCACTGGTTCCTACCCATTTTGGTTAAGATCGTTTCGACTCTAATCATTCGCTTTACCAGATAAGATTATTTTCGAAAAATTAACGCACTGTAATCATATAAATCTATCAGCACTTTATCAAATTTATGACATTTATTTTATATTAAAGTGCAAGCGCCATAATTGAAATATACAAAAAATCTCAATTTTTTCATAAATTTTATATGCTAATAGATTACAATGTCCTTATATGGAAAAAATTCACACTATTATTATAATATTGTTTTAATACTACAATTCTAATGATGAATTTTCCATAACGGATATTTAGGTTCTTCGGGCCTAACCTCTAAGCAGTTTCACGTACTATTTAACTCTCTATTCAGAGTTATTTTCAACTTTCCCTCACGGTACTTGTTTACTATCGGTCTCATGGTTATATTTAGTTTTATATGGAGTTTACCACCCACTTAGTGCTGCACTATCAAGCACCACGACTCTTTGGAAACACCATCTAGTAATCATTAACGTTATACGGGCCTGGCACCTTCTATGGGTAAATGGCCTCATTTAAGAAGAACTTAAATCTTTAATTTCTCATACTAGAATATTGATGTTCCGTACACTGCATCTCACATTTGCCATATAGACAAAGTGACTTAGTGCTGAACTGTTTTCTTTTCGCTCGCCGCTACTAAGAAAATCCTTGTTAGTTTCTTTTCCTCCCCTAATTAATATGCTTAAATTGAGGTGAGGTTGTATAAAACAATGTTAATTGAACACTATTTGGTTCAATAATGGTGTGGATTTTAATGTTGAAGATCTATAATATTCACAACAATTCCTTAAGTCGCATCATTAATAAGAGGCCATTCTAGATGAAAAAAAAAAAACATTTTTTTTATGCTAGACATTATTTAGTATTTCTTGAATTGAACAAAATAAAATATATTTCTTCAGTTTTCTCAAACAAAATATAGAATGAGAAACATTATTTCCAACATAATTTCAATGATTAACATTATGAATTTTAAATGTATGGTAAAAAAAACTACACATGCAAATAATTATCCAATAATACACTGTTGAGCTATTGAGCGTTTTCAATAACTTTAGGAATTTGTTAAATATATAACACAATTAAGGTTTTCTTTTATCAAATTATAATATAAGTTTATTTAAATTTCTATAAAGTTTTTGTTTTGATTAAGACAGGCGGACCCGAATTGGTTCGTGCCAGCTTCAAACGACGAATTTTTATTTTTACAATGCTAGGTGAAATGCAGGTGGCCAATGCGAACCAAATGCACGAAACGAACGATACGAACTAATAGCTCGCTGCGCAACAGCGATTACAAAGCATAGACCGAATGTCAAGGCAAAAGGTTATGACAAAGATAAGAGAGCGCAGCTTAAATAAAATGGGCTTAAGAGTGGCTTAAGCAGTTGCTTCGCAGAGCAACGAAAAGTAGTGTGATGTTCTGAGTGAACAATTAAAAATTACTCCAGCTGTTTGGGCTGCGTAGCCAAACATACACAATATGCTCAAAATTCTGAAAAAATTTAAACAACTTAATTAGCATAGTCTTACAACCCTCAACCATATGTAGTCCAAGCAGCACTATAAATTTAATTAAAGTACATAACAGCATGGACTGCGATTTGCGTAAAAAATGTCGATGTTCATGTGTCCTGCATTTCACACGATCACGCACAGTTTGTTGCGTTCTTCATCGACCCATAAACCGAGTAATCCACCGCTTAGAGTTATTAATTTGTTTTTGGTTTATTTCATTACGCCATAAATAGTTTTATTAAAAGAAATTAAAAAAAAACAATTTTACAATTTTCAATTTCATCAATAAATTTTGTATACCTAAACAATATTGCGAAATGTCTTAGTTTTACATATTCTATAAAAATATGGTAAATGAACAAAATTTTTATAAAATATACACATTATTATATTTTTATAGAAATATGTAGAACAATAATCTGAATACAGATACAACATTTATTTAGGTTGTTGCGTTTATACAATGCACGCATACACAAATTCACATAAGATATCCACCAATTTCATTTTGTCACACATTTTAAAAAAATATATATTGTATATATAGTGGAAATATTTATGCACATTTCGCGATTGGTAAATTTTGTTTTTCTTAATATAAAATTTTATATTAATTTAATTTCGGTAATGAACATCATCAAACAATAATGATCCTTCCGCAGGTTCACCTACGGAAACCTTGTTACGACTTTTACTTCCTCTAAATAATCAAGTTCGGCCAACTTTTGCACAAGAAACATTTTACTGCCACCAAGAATGAAGGCTATATAAGCTTTAACACCATAATCCTAAAGATATCTATTTAATATATTTGAGTCTCGTTCGTTATCGGCATTAACCAGACAAATCACTCCACGAACTAAGAACGGCCATGCACCACCACCCATAGATTCAAGAAAGAGCTATCAATCAGCCTTACACACTTATGTTCGGACCTGGTAAGTTTTCCCGTGTTGAGTCAAATTAAGCCGCAGGCTCCACTCCTGTTGGTGCTCTTCCGTCAATTCCTTTAAGTTTCAACTTTGCAATCATACATCCCCCGGAGCCCAAAAGCTTTGGTTTCCCGGGAAGCGAATGAGAGAGCCATAAAAGTAGCTACACTCAATTGCTAGCTGGCATCGTTAATGGTTACAACTAGGGCGATATCTGATCGAATTCGAACCACATTCTTAATATAATAAGCCTATGCCGGCAAGACAACACTCCACAGTCATATGAATTCGCTATATATAATATTTTTTCATATGACTTGCCTTGCGCGATACCACTCCATATATAGGTTTTTTGACACATCATCTCAAATGAGGCCATTTTTCTCATATGTTACCATACATTGTATATATTTTATAAATGTAACTAAGTTAATTTATATAGAAATTACACATAACTCTAAAATATGAGAAATTTTTAAGTCACCTCAATGTTTAATCGTATAGTGTGTTTTTAATATGACATTTTTATACTCGTTCACGAAGTGAAACTAGTATATTGGTTGTGTGCAATATCCGTCATGCTGTCCATCCGTCTTTCCTTATAAACGCAATATTTTTCGACGCTATTGAAGATAGAGACTTAAAACTTGGCATATATACTTGTAGTTATCTGCTTCAGACAAAGTGTTAAGATTTTTGTGCTACGCCCACTGGGAGGCTGGCAAATCGATAACATGTCGATACACCTCAAATCGCAAATCGATTAAAGTTGAATATTTCCCACAATATTAAAGTTAGAGTCACCAAATTTGGTATGTAGATAGCTAATGATCTCCTCCAAAAAATACTAGAACGCCCCCCAGCGCCTTCGCCCTAAAAAATCGGAAATGGCTACATCGCCCACAGTTTTAGAGCTAGAGTCACCAAATTTCGAATATATATTACTGTTAGGGTCCTCCAAACATCACCCAATATTTTTCTGGCCACGCCTCCTTCCGCCTCCGGAATCGGTAAAATCGATATATTTATAAGCTCAAAACGGTAACACGTGTATAATTAACACAGTTTTAAAGCTAGAGACACCAAACTTGGTATGTAGATTTCTGGTGACCTCCCCAAAAGATTGAGACCTTGATATCCCGGCCACGCTCACTAGAACGCCCCCCAGACACCCCGCCTTAAAAAATCGGAAATGGCTATATCTTCCAAAGTTTTAGAGCTAGAGTCACCAACTTTTGAAGGTCGATTAGTGGTCAGCTCCTCTAAATAAGTGTGCAAATTGCGTGTCCACCCCCGTCCTCTCCCGCCACCGCAATGTGCGAAAGCATATATCTCCCACAATTTTGGAGCTAGAGTCACCAAATTTTAAACGTAGATGGCTGGTCACCCCTTTTAAAGCTCGGTAAGAAAATTTCCTGCCCATGGCCACTGCCGCCCACTCCCACCTACTCCCGCCCACTTCCACCTACTCCCGTCCCCGCAAATCGGGAAAGCTATACCTCCGACAATTTTTGAGCTAGAGGCAAAAAATTTGGCAGAAAGTGTTTGTGTGACCTTCTCTTAATGTTGGTCACGCCCACCCCCGCCCCTACGAAATATACAAATTCTATATTTTTTTCAAAATAACAATAATAATTTTCGTGTACTGTGAACGAGTATTACGCAGTCGGTTACGTCCGACTGCAACGTTCTTACTTGTTTTGTTATGTCTTTTTTATTTTATTTTTTTACGGACATTAGGAATTTGTTGAATCCATTCTTGGGTGTCACTTATTTGAAGATAGGGCATTTGGCTACCTTCAGAAAGTTATAATTACTCCGCCATTCAACACCGTTCTGTTTATTATACTCACATGTATACACAAACGTAATATATATGAGAAATGTTTTCATAACACATCATCTCATATGAGGCCATTTTCCTCATATGTTATCATACATTGTATATATTATATAAATGCAACTAAGTTAATTATATAGAATTTACATACTAAACTCTAATATATGAGAAATGTTTAAGTTACCTCAATGTTTAATCGTATAGTATGTTTTTAATATGACATTTTTTTGTTATGTCTTTTTTATTTATTTTTTTTACGGACATTAAAGTCAAGTGGTTTTACGTGAGCTCCTGCCACGATGACTTAATCTTACGGTCCCAAGGACAGGATTAATTTAAGCGTCAATCAGTGCCCCATTGGAACATCAATTCCGCAGGTACCAATTTGAAGACACTACTGTTTGGTCGTGACTTCCACCTTGGTTTTGAGGGAGGCCTATCTAATCCACTTCCGATCTATGGGTCACGGCACCTGGTTGTATAACGCAACACAACGTCGAGCCCAGGCTCTACCCGTATTTGGGTGTTAAACCACAGCCACCACGAAACTCCCAGAAGGGCCGCAGCTCTGGCAAACTCATTCAATCTCCTGACCCTATCACTAGTGGAGAGCGCTTCACTTTCGTCAAAGCCACCACTAACCTCAAGCACCCCCATGGCACTTAGATCAGGAAAATCTGCGTACAGCGGACATTCACAGAGAACATGTTGCCATGTTTCCAAAATGTAACCACAAGGACACTGCGAACTCGCAAACAGGTTCCTCGAATGCAAGAAAGCATTGAGAGAACCGTGCCCGGTCAGGAGAAAGCCAAGACAAAGGTTAAAACAAAAGTCTGGTCGATCCCCGAAAAACCTCACACCTCGGATAAACCCGTAAGTGATCCACCCATTCTCACTTGTGTCCCATCTGACTTGCCAGTCAGACCGAACGCACTCATTCAATAACTTTTTACACTTACTAATCCCTAGACTTTCCACGTCCCTATCAGCTAACCAATCATTCTGCAGCAATGGCAGCCGCATTCTTATCTTGTAGACGCCTGATCTCCAAGTCAAGAGGGGCTACACCCAACAGCACCTGCATTGTCTCCATAGAGACAGTGCGGCACACAGACAAACAACCTAACAGGATCACACTCTGGCAAGCCAGCTCTTGCTTTCTACCGATAACAGACGTAACTGCCTTAGACAACACAGACGATCAACAGGCACAGGCAACAAATAGACCGCTGTATATACTCCGGACAGCTCGTCTGCTGAGGCCCCAGTCACATCTCCAAATTCGACGCACTGGTCCAACTACACTTAGCAGTCGGCCCTTGAGGCCGGCGAAGTGAGGAGTGAAACACATCCTCTCGCCGAAGGTTATGCGGAGATATTTTACCTCAGTCACATACCTCTCACTCATACCGTTAAACTGAACAAAAGGATGTCGACCAGGTGACAATCCTTGAGCAGCATTGACACCGTCTTGTCCATTGCCAAACTCACCCCAACACTCTCACCCCACTCATACACAGAGCGCAAGCACGCCCCCACACGCATCTCCACCTCAGAACGCGACTGCCCCTCAATCAAGATGACCAAGTCATCCGCATACGCACAGCACTTGCATAATTGCTCGAGCTGCCACAGCAAAGAATCCATGATTATGTTCCAAATAAATAGACCACAGATGGTACTGCGGACAGCCACGAACAACATTTACACTAACACTTTCATTCCGCCCTGCAGCACACGCTCGTCTACCAGAGAAATAACTCTTCCACAGAGTTGATTCCTGGCATCCACATTCATTCAATTTGCCCAGCAGACTCGCACAACTCAGGTAGTTGAAAGCACCCTTACAATCTACAAAAACACCTAAGACACACGTGGAGCTACTAGTCTCCACAGAGTAACTAACATACCTCCACACATCTACCCTGCCTAAAACCAAATTGCCGTTCGGACATTTGGCCACTCACTCTCTCCTGAAGCCTTTCTACCATGACCCTCTTTAGAACTTTTCCAAGAACTGGAAGGAGACTGATGCCCCAAACGGATCGAGGCACAATCACCTTTGCACACTTCCATTCACTGGGAAAATAACTTTCATTCACACACTTTCCATACAACACATTCATGTATTCTGGAATTGACTTCCAGACACTCTTGCACATTTCGCCAGTAAATCCATCCATACCAGGGGACTTTCTCGACTTTGATCTCGAGAAAGGCACCTCCAACTCACTATCCAGGAGCGGACCAACACTCTCACGCATAGTGGGAGTGTGTGTGATAACAATATCAATCGAATTGTGACCACTCATACCAAGCCCACTTAATACACTTCATTGAAAAACATACATATTCATCGCTACCATATTCAGAAAAGTGACGTCAATATCACTTTGACCAATCGGACCAGCAAACGTATACCACTCACTGGGTGCGTTGACCACCCGGACATCTTGGGACACTGCCCACTCGGCAAGCATTTTAATGTCTAGCATTCGCCCGCGCAACAATTGCACTATATATAGGGCAGGCCGGAGACATCATGAGATGCCCCGACGGCTTTCCCTTAAAAGCACAATTGCGACAATGCAGCGCATTACTGCATTGTGCAACGCGGTGACCCATTTGGTCGCAGCGACGACAGACATCTTCCTTGGCCCTGCACTCCGCTACTTTATGGTCGAAGCCAAGGCAGCGGTAGCAACCCGCTACCGGATCAAAACTACTCACACGAAACGAAAACCACTTGACGTAGCAACGCCCGACCTCCAACAGAGTTTGCATGGCCACGCCATCGCCCTCAAGGACGACGTTCACCGCCATGTCAGCACCCACAACCCAGGGCTTACTCACCATGCGGACCTTTTTCTTGAAGGCCTCGAAGGATTTCTTCGGTGCTATTTGAGGGATACTGTCGGACATAAATTCCCCCTGACGAGGGCGAGCTGCTCTAACATCTCTGCTTTTCTTTTTTTTGTCGGCGAGCCAGAAGACTCTAGCCGCGATATGGGTGTCAGCCACAGCCATCACGATACTCCCACAAGGGGCCCAACCTCAATGTGTACTCTTGGAAACTACTCAACCCGTGGTACCGATTTCTGGAGCTCGGTGGACTCCCCTCTTTAGCCCCGACAGGCGTGGTCATTGAAGCATACCAGGTTGTCGCAATTAGTCGCCTCATACGACAAGCAGTGACCTACTGTGCCGGAATTCTAAGACCCGCCAAGCACGGGTGGTGCAAGTTTCGGCTCTTTAGCCCGGGACTGGCAGCAAAAGTTTTACAAAAGTTTCGTTTGCAAGCCGCCTATGCCTTTCCATTCTATCAGCTGACTCCACCGCTCTAGCCACTCTCCAAATGGCCTCTTCACATACAATGCCCAGTCCATCAAGGTCTCACAGATCTGCATACAGCGGGCAAATACATAGTACGTGAAGCCAGTCTTCTTGTTCAGCACCGCATGAACATCCAGGCGTTTCACTGCGACCTATGGGATGCAGAAATGCGTTTAGCGATCCGTGGCCAGTCAATAGGAACCCTGCGTGTGGGCTGAATCCAAACAAAAAACACGAAGCTTGCGTCCGGGAAGAACTGGTGTGTCACTCGTCCGTGATCTTCATCGTCATTCCACCTCTGTTGCCATGTACTCAACAAGCATTCATCCAGCACTGCTCGCTTTCTGGTTCCAATTTAGACCTTCGAGGTCTCGGCCATATAACCAATCGCCTTTCTCCAGCGTATAATCACGCTTTATCTTGAACCTAACTGCCATTTGCATAGCAACCAAGTCAAACGGGAGAGCTCCAGCAAGGACTTGTAGTGCAACAGTGGATACTGTATGGCACACTGGGACGCTACCTAGAAGGATTAGCCACTGACAGGACAATAAAGACCTTCTGGACACTACCAAACGGAGGCACCAAAGAGTGCACAAGGCACCATGAGTCCGGCATATATGGTCCGCTTGTCGCGGGTACTGACACCCCAGTCGACCCGCAGTACGCGTGCCAAAGCTCCAACGACTTCAGTCAGCCGATCGCGTAAAGACGCGATATGCAGTCGAAAAGTCAACCGCTCGCCAACCGTGATTCCCAGGTACTGACATTTATCAACATACGGCAGGCTTGCTCCTGCAAACCGTACTATAGGGCGCCTATTCGGTGACAGTACACCTTTAAGCAGCATGACAGCCGTCTTGTTTGTCGAAACGGCAACGCCGACTTCTGCTCCCCATGCTCCTACAATTACCATTAAGTATTCGCTTTTTTCTTGCAGTGCAGCTCGTGAGTTTTCCTCTACGAAAAAGAGCAGGTCATCTGCATACGCGCTAAATGCACAACGAGGCTCTAGGCGCCAGAGAAGCACGTCCATCAAGAGGTTCCAAATGAATGGACCGCTGATGGAGCCCTGTGGGCAACCTCGTGTCACCGGAACAGTCGTTTCCCCATACCGGCAGACCATGCTTGCACTTCTGCTAGAAAAGTAGCTTCGCCATAAACTTAACTCTCGGCATCCGACTTGAGCTTGTCGATGTAGTACAGCATTCCATTCCACATGGTCAAAAGCTCATTTGAAGTCCACAAAGATACCCAGAATATATCGTGCCGGACTGGCCATGACAGTGCTCGTGACGTGTCGCCAGGCGTCCTCAGCGCAGCGTTTAAACCGAATTTCCATCTGGAGCCATCTGGTAGTACATCCTTTCAGCGATTCACCATGATCGCCTCAAGCACCTTGACAAATACTGGTAAAAGACAGATACCTCAATAAGAGGCTGGATCGATGTTGTCCTTGTCGGGGCTCTTGAGCAAAGCTATTACTCGCGGGCGCTTCCAATTTGCGGGGAAGAAGCCTTCAACAATACAGCGGGAGTACAACGCCGTGAGGTGTTGGGGGATGGCACGCCATATCTCCTTGCATATGGCGCCGGTTATGCCGTCTAAGCCAAGGGAACGCCTGTTTCTTAACCTGGCAATGCAGACGCCTACCTTAGAATGATCGAGCATTGGTGGCACTTCGCTCGGATAGCTTGTGGGTGCTGAATCATTTTGTTGTCCAACAAATTGACGCCAATTTGCTTCCTTTGTTGACAGAATAAGCTTCTTGCATTGTCCAACGCTTACGGTTGGAGCGAGCATTTTGGAGCCTGCGCCTCCGTCTTCTTACCTCTTGGCGCTTAGTATTTAGGTCGGCATTCCACCATACAACTTTCTTAACGCCTCTCGGCGATCTGCGTCCCAGCACCTGGTCGCACACTTGGTGTATGATCGAGCACAGTGCGGACACTTGGGTATCCAGCGGCGTATTCGCGAAGTCCTCCGGAAGTTCCTCGGCTGATCTTATTAGCTCATCACTAAACAGTCGCCAACACACATTCTTGAAATTCCAGGACGGCACCTGAGCATAGCTCTGAACTCTGCTGGGGATATGCATCACCGCAACAGTGATTATGTTATGGTCGCTCAGATCCCACTCGTCCACCTACATAGATGCTGCTTCGTTGACGATTGTGACATCGATATCGCTTCGAGCTCTGCGATTATCGAACGTGTACACCGAGCTGATTATTGAGAACGTCGGCTCTGTACGACTGCATCCATTCAGACAGCAGCTGACCCCGATGTTGGGTAACGCGGCCCTGATACCTATCAGGAATCTTGCTAAACCACATGGAGGATACTGCGTTCGCGTCTAAGTCAAAGATAACCGGAAGGCTGCTGGCTTGCAGCAGCACTGCATCTAAATACCTAAGGTACGGCTCCAACTCGGTGTTGAATTGACAGTATACGGAGCTGAGGAAGATTGTGCCGAAACTTCCAGTAACACTCACGCATACGCCAAAGTCGGTGATGCGCGATTCAATTGGCATGCAGATGGCATCAGGGTCATCTTCGATGATGGCCGCCTCTTTGCGTTTGTCGAGATATGAGCGCATCCCGGATGGAAGGCCTATCAAGCGTCCAAAAGTGTTTACGTAGGGCTCCTGCAGTATTGCGAAGGTGTGGCCAGAGTCGCGTATGCGGACACTGAGCTCGATGGTAGAAGCTCGGCCACGGCCGCAATTTGCTTGGGTGAAACTAAACATTAGAGTCTAGCTTGCACCCTCGCGAGCAGTGCGCTATATATAGGGGCACTAAGCAGACAACATAAACTGCCCTGACGGTTGTCCTTTGAAGCGGCAGTTTCGACAGTCGAAGGGATTTGTACATCTCTGTGATCGATGCCCCATTTGACCGCATTGGCGGCAGACCTCATCTTTTAAGCGGAATTGCGACAGTTTGTGGTCAAAACGTACGCATCTATGGCAAGCGTTAGTGCGAACAAGTGACCGGCATCGGTAAGAAAACCACTTGACCGTCCGGTCACATCAAGTACGGCCAGCCACGGCTTGGTCTCTAGGTGCACTGCTTTTTTGAAGGCAGCTGGAGTGAAGTCGTCCTTAAAGTTGTTATTGTACAACTTCTCCATGAACTCCTGAGGCCTTATACAAGTGTCTACGTCAGACACAACTACTTTGGGTTGGGCTGCTTTGTACTGTTGCACCTCAAGTCCGACCTCAGTGAACTTTTTGTTCGCCACAACCTTTCTTAGTTCATTTGCAGAAGGTGTGCGGATGACAGCACCGCCGCGTTTAAGCTCCCGCACTTCGTGCACTCGGACTCCAAGAGCAGGTGCGATCTCCTGCATTACCTTGTTGGCAATCTCTTTTCCAGTGACATTTGGGTCATTACTGGTAACAACCGCCGACCATGTTTCTACAGGCTTCTTCGAGCGAGGTGCAGCTATGGGAGCGACATTAGCGGTGTTGGCGACCTGGGGGACAGCTGGTTGGACCTCATTTCGGCCTGGTTTGCTCTCCAAAATTGCATTTTGCACAGTGAGCGCCATTACTAACTCATCATAGCGAGCAATCGTAGCAAATATAGCATCCGCAGTATCCGATGATATGCCAGCTTGCATGACAGCAGTTTTGACTCCACGCTGTATATTCGACAGCTCCGCAATAACAGCGGGAGCGCCTTCCTTTATTATCGCAAATGCTGGACATTGAGGGGCAGCAGCAGTGGAGGGAGCGTCAGCTGAAACAGGAGTGGGAGCAACGGCATCGACGGGTACTGCAGAGGCGTAGACACCAGTAATTACAGCAGTGGGGGCAGCCACGTGGGAGGCAGGGGGTGAAACTGCGGGAGTAGCATTCGCAGGGGCAGTGTATGGGACTGCGAACTTAGTTTTCTGCTGGGGTGCGGGAGGGGCAGCGTTAAGGAGGGTAGCTGGCACTGCAAAAGCAACTACAGACGGCACTGCTTCCAAACATATGGCTGACCGCTTAGCCGACATTTCCCCCTCGCCAGATAAATTATGCGAAGAAATGGCGTTTCGTACCTTACCCTTTTTCTTTGGACGTTCTCTGCGGCTCATCTCGACCATGCTTACATCGCTAGAGTCGGTGGCGATGCTGCCAGAGCGACTGCGTGCACTCGACATCTTTTTCACTATAAGTGAATAAGCACCCTCTATTTGATGTTGATGCAACTTCTTTGATAAGCGCCCTCTCTGGTTTAATGTTGAAAGTTCAGCGAGCGTCCTATGCACACACCAAGGTTCTGAAACAGCATTAGTTTGTTCACACCAATTTGGCCACAAACCAAAGTTCTGAATCAGGTTCTGCACACACCGAAGTTCTGAATGGTAATGAATCAGACTTATTTTTCACAATCCACAACTAGAATTTTCTAGAGTAAAAGGAGCTTTCGTCGGCTTAGCATCGAGAAAGCTTTAACTGTTTCTAAAGCACTACACAAGTGTTCAGCACAACTGTAGGCTCTTTTACCGTAGTAGCGGAATATTTTGCAAAAAATTATGCGCGCACACTAAAACACAACCGCTCGCTATGAAAGTCGAAGCGAGACTGTGTAGATAGGGACAGATAGAAAGAAAGTCAAGATTTATTTAACGTTGCGTGTACCCCGTAGGGGCTTACTACCACGGTACACGTTTATGACACATATGTGGCATATAGTACAGCGATCCAAAATAAGCGTCGGCCAGCGCCCCTAGAATATACTGCGCGAGCAGCATCTTTGGTACCAATTGAATGCATGCTGTCAGACATGACATTACCCATTGGTGAGGGGCGAGGCCCATCTAAAACCTCTGCTGGTCTTTGGGTACAGCACCCGGTTGAACAGCGCAACTCCACACCGAGTCAATACTCTACCCGTATTTGGGTGTTAAACCACAACCACCACGACACTCCCCGAAGGGCCGCAACCAAAAAGCAGGACGGAACTGAGTTCCGCGTGCTCCTAGTTACCCGTGGTACCCAATTAACAACTTTGGTTGGCTGTTCGCAGCCAAGGCTGCTCCCCAATTTTGTTTACGACAGACATGGAGTGGGTCATCCATCAACTTGCCCCATGGGGCTCGTCTACCAGATTAAGGTTAGACCACGTGCCATGACATACGTGTCATATCACTGCCAATTTAGGCTTTGTGGGCCCTTCGTAGCCAAGACTACCACCAGATTAAGGTGCTCTGGTCAGACCGCGTGGCATGACAATTGGCATACCACTACCAATTTAAGGCTTAATGGGCCCTGCGTAGCCGATACTACTACCAGGTTAAGGTGCTCTGGTCAGACCGTGTGGCATGACACAATTGGCATACCACTACCAGCTTCGGCCTTCAGCCCGGCACTGGTTAATCCTGTTCTGCTGCTCTTTCATTCGTCCTGCGCCGCCGCCTAGTGAATGCCTCTCTCGCAAAGGTTTCCAGCATTTGGAGCCGCTGTGGTGTCCACAGGACTTGGAGAAGTCCCAGCGGGCATCTTCCGTTCTAACACCAAGTCCGTCAAGGTCTCGCAGATCTGCATAGAGTGGGCAGGCAACTAACACATGCTGCCAGTCCTCGTAGTTAGCACCGCATGGGCACGACAAGCAGTGACGTACTGTGCCGGCATTCTAAGACCCGCCAAGCACGCGGGTGGTGCAAGTTTCGGCTTTCGCCCGGGACTGCTGGCCACGTAGATTGTTACGTTAGTTGCCTCGTACGACAAGCAGTAACCTACTGTGCCGGAATTCTAAGACCCGCCAAACACACGGGTGGTGCCAGTTCTGGCTCTTTAGCCCGGGACTGGCAGCCCACTTCTTACCCAGCGATTTCGCCTTCTTACAAAGATTTCGTTTGCAAGCCGCCTAAGCCTTTCCATTCTGTCAGGTGACTCCACCGCTCTAGCCACTCTCCAAATGGCCTCTTCACATACAATGCCCAGTCCATCAAGGTCTCACAGATCTGCATACAGCGGGCAAATACATAGTACGTGAAGCCAGTCTTCTTGTTCAGCACCGCATGAACATCCAGGCGTTTCACTGCGACCTATGGGATGCAGAAATGCGTTTAGCGATCCGTGGCCATTCAATAGGAACCCTGCGTGTGGGCTGAATCCAAACAAAAAACACGAAGCTTGCGTCCGGGAAGAACTGGTGTGTCACTCGTCCGTGATCTTCATCGTCATTCCACCTCTGTTGCCATGTACTCAGCAAGCATTCATCTGGTTCCAATTTAGACCATCGAGGTCAGTAGATAGGGACAGAAGGAATCTCGTTAATCCATTCATTCGCGTCACTATATAGATGACGAGGCATTTGGCAATTTTTTTTTTTTTTCTTTTTTTTTTAAACGGAATGTCGCATTGTCTGGTCCGTCCAGAAGCCTTACGCTCCACCTACCAGGTGATTTCTGCTAGGTTAGAGCGACTGTCTGCGTCCGGACCGATCCCGGATTACTTTGTACCTTTTTTTGGATGTTATGCCAAGGTAGCAAGCAAATTAGAGGTACTTGTAAACATAGTTTTCTAATGTACGTCCCGATGGTATCCAGTTTGAAACATGAACGTCCTGAAGCTGAAGACCCCGCCAAACACTACCCTGGTACTGATGACATTACTGTCACCAGCGTTAAGGACACCTAGTGCTCTCAGTCGTGTTACCGACTGATAGCTCCAAATGCCCGTCCAGTTTAGTGTGGCGGACACAACTTCAATGTTCCCATGCACCTGGTACTCCCTTCTCAATTGAGTCCGTAAGTCCAGTCTGTTGTAGACCTAGACTTTGCTCTGGTGAGCTCCATCGAGGTCGAGTTCGTCGGTCACAACCTGAGCGGTGATCACAAGATTGTGATCGTGTCGGAAAGCAACTAGGTCTGGCTTATATGTCCTGGTTTCTCCCTGCAAACTTGGTTCAGCGTGAACGGTGTAGCCCCGTGTCTCAAGTCCCCTCTTGAGATACGAAACTACACCATTGTGTCTAGCCACCCGCCTCCCATGCGTACGATGACATTTCTGCAGGACATGGTTTAGTGATTCGGGAGCATCAAATCCTGCACGACACTGCCTTCCCAATTCGTGCCTTCCCCGCGTGGTCCGAGACCGCGTTGGGAGGGCATTTATCCGCAGTTTGATTCCATTGATATAGGGCTTGCCACTCATTAAACGCGTGGGCTGACAAACCCACCCGTGTTGCGGAGCATAACGCCCCGCCTCACGTAGACCGCTGCCATCAACTCTCGTGTGCAACCTGTTCGCCCAGTACGAGTATACCTCAGAATGCGATCGCACTTCGTTAACTTCAGCCTTAGCTCTATCCCGGGCCCTCTGAAGCTCAACACTGAGAAAGGCATTGGCCACCCCGGATTGCTCGAGGTGGGGCCATTTAATATTCGCCAATCTCGTTGAACCCTAGCGTACTGTTGCCTTTTATGTGTTCTCCCATTGCGAGGTTGTAGACGGATAGGTCTCGCCGGAACAGGGCGATCGTACCGATTCAGAAATAATTTCAGGATGTAGTTGGACAAGCGCTGGAGAGTTGTTTCTCGGCCCAAAGTTTGCGCACCAACAACGATGGACAACGAAGATCTCCAAGATCTTCTGCATGCGACAGGGGGTAAAGCCTGAAGCTCCTGCAAGTGAATATTGTCCGAATGTACCAGTGGAGCAACTGGAATTGTCCGCGATATAGAGGAATGTCCCTCCGGCTCACCTAAACTAGGGCGGCGCTGTATGGTCGGAGGTTCATTTGCTTCTGAACACCAAGGCCGATCTTCGTGCTGAAGGATCGTCCACATTCACAACACGGAAACATGTTCTGCACATTAGCGTCTACGTTCCGTTCCTGATGGTCTCCTAGGCGTGAAACCGTAGTAGTAATCACTGAGTCATTATCAGTTATCCGAGGCTCTGTTTGTAAATTTGTACCATCAGTTTGTCGGTCCAAGGGGCCGGTAACCCCATAGGACCCATTCGTCGCTCACATTAGCTACTTGCCACTCACGGACTGTGAGGGAACGCATCCGGAAGATACCACGAGCAGGCCACTATTATTATTAGTGGGGTACAAAAGTACCTACGAGTCGACTTGGCCGTTGTGACTTATGAATTACGCAAGGTGGCCCTTCTGCAGTGGCCCTTTGATCTTCCTTAAGACAGTCATAGTTACTCCAGCCCTTGACCCGCGCTTACTTGAATTTCTTCACGGTGACATTTAGAGCACTGGGCAGAAATCACATTGTGTCAACACCCGCTAGGGCCATCACAATGCTTTGTTTTAATTAGACAGTCGGATTCCCCAAGTCCGTGCCAGTTCTGAATTGATTGTTAATTGATAATTGTTATAATTTAAAAGAACTAATTAGTTGCCCAATTAGTATTCTTAAAAATTTTAGCAAGAAAGTTCCACAATTGGCTACGTTACTAAAGTATCCGGGGAGCAAGAAACTACCATAAATGATAGAAACTCTATTTACCCAGAACGAGCACATAAACCATGTTATTGTTTCCCAATCAAGCCCGACTATCTCAATCTTCAGAGGCATTCCTTATCCCGAAGTTACGGATCTAATTTGCCAACTTCCCTTACCTACATTATTCTATCGACTAGAGACTCTTCACCTTGGAGACCAGCTGCGAATATTGGTACGGCCTGTTGAGAAGTTTGCGTATCCTCACCATAAATTTTCAGGGTCCGAGGAGAAAATATCGACACAACAGTATATGTCATGCACGGCTATAAAACAGAAAAGAAAACTCTTCCGATATCTCTCGACGGCATCTTTATGGTCGTTCCTGTTGCCAGGATGAGCACGACGCCCATATTTAATAACAAACGGATACTCAACAGGTTACGGAATTGGAACCGTATTCCCTTTCGATCAAGTGTATAACATCGGTTAGATGACATTATTTTATTTATATACACACATTTTGATTTTTCTATACTTGAAATTTTTCGGCTTTCGGCTTGAACTAAAGACCGATTAACTCGTGATCAACCACTGTTCACACGAAACCCTTCTCCATTTCAGTCGTCCAAGGTCTCATTCGATTATTTGCTACTACCACCAAGATCTGTATCAATGGCGGCTCCATGCAGGCTTACGCCAAACACTTCTATGCACACCATTCTACCTTCCTATTCACTAAAGTTTCAAAATTTATATTACAACTAATATAAATAATCTACTTTAGCGATGATGTATAGGTATACAACTAAAGCGCCATCCATTTTAAGGGCTAGCTACATCGGCAGGTGAGTTGTTACGCACTCCTTATCGGATTTCGACTTCCGTCCTGCTGTTTTAAGCAACCAACGCCTTTCAAGGTTTCTGTATGAGTTGTTAATTTTGGCACCGTAACATTACGTTTGGTTCATCCCACATTTGGTTCTGCTTACCAAAATTGGCCCACTGGGCACATTATATCATAGCCTTAAACTACATATCAAGAAAGTTAAGGTTCTTACCCATTTAAAGTTTGAGAATAAGTTGAGACCGTTTCGACCCTAAGGCCTCTAATCATTCGCTTTACCAGATAAGATTATTTTATACAACAGTTAAATTTACCAGCTATCCTGAGGGAGGGAACCAGCTTCGGAAGGAACCAGCTACTAGATGGTTCGATTGGTCTTTCGCCCCTATACTCAATTCTGACAATCGATTTGTACGTCAGAACTATTTCGGTCTACCATCAGGGTTTCCCCTGACTTCAACCTGATCAAGTATAGTTCACCATCTTTCGGGTCACAGCATATATGCTCAGGGGTTTCCCCTGACTTCAACCTGATCAACTATAGTTCACCATTTTTCGGGTCACAGCATATATGCTCAATGTTCGATCCAGTTAGAGGTATAAACGATATAAATACTATTACACATAATATATATATATATAGAGCGCCCGGGATTGTGTTAATTAACTATAAATAGTTAAAAAACTAATCCCATTAATAGTCAAGTTAATTACGCTATTAGGTTTATTTCGCAATAACTTGCACATATGTTAGACTCCTTGGTCCGTGTTTCAAGTCGGGTCCCGAAGGTATCGTGAATCTTTCACATTGTTAATCATACATGTGCTTATAATAAACACAAAAATCAATGATAAATATGCCATTATATAATTACGAAAAATTAACGCACTGTAATCATATAAATCTATCAGCACTTCATCAAATTTATGACATTTATTTTATGTTAAAGTGCAAGCACCTTAATTAAAATATACAATAAGTCAGAATTTTTTTATACATTTTTTATGCTAATAGATTACAATGGTCTTTTATGGAAAAAATTCACAATTATATTATAATATTTGATTAAATAACGGATATTCAGGTTCATCGGGCTTAACCTCTAAGCAGTTTCACGTACTATTTATCTCTCTATTCAGAGTTTTTTTCAACTTTCCCTCACGGTACTTGTTTACTATCGGTGTCATGGTTATATATAGTTTTATATGGAGTTTACCACCCACTTAGTGCTGCACTATCAAGCAACACGACTCTTTGGAAACACCATCTAGTAATCATTAACGTTATACGGGCCTGGCACCCTCTATGGGTAAATGGCCTCATTTAAGAAGGACTTAAATCTTTAATTTCTCATACTAGAATATTGATGTTGCGTACACTGCATCTCACATTTGCCATATAGACAAAGTGACTTAGTGCTGAACTGTTTTCTATTCGCTCGCCACTACTAAGAAAATCCTTGTTAGTTTATTTCCTCCTCTAATTAATATGCTTAAATTCAATTCAAATTGTATAAAACAATGTTAAATGAACACTATTTGGTTCAATAATGTTATGGATTTTAATTTTGAAGATCTATAATATTTACAACAATTCCCTAAGTCGCATCAATAATAAAAGGCAATTCTAGATGAAAAAAATTAAATTTTTTTTTTGCTTGACATTCCTCCGTATTTCATGAATTGACCAAAAGTAAATATATTTCTTCAGTTTAAACAAAATATAGAATGAGAAACATTATTTCCATAATTTCAATGATTAATATTATGAATTTTAAATGTATGGTAAAAAAAATTACACATGCATATAATTATCCAATAATATACAATATGCTCAAAATTCGGAAAAAAATCTAAGCAACTTAATTAGCATAGTCTTACATAATTATTTTATAAAAATATGGTGGATGAACAAAATTTTTATAAAATATACATAATATTAAGTTTTTATAGAAATATGAAAAACATTAATCTGAATACAGTTACAACATTTATTTAGGTTGTTGCGTTTATACAAGGTATGCGCATATATTTTATTAATGAACAATACATTTATGCAACGCATGTATATTATGGTCCATATACACGCAAAAGTTTTTCTTGTTTTCTTATCAAAACACAAATTCACATAAGATATCCACCAATTGCATTTTGTCACACATTTTTAAAAAATGTATATTGTATATATAGTGGAAATATTTATGCACATTTCGCGATTGATAAATTTTGTTTTTATTAATATAAAATTTTATATTAATTTAATTTCGGTAATGAACATCATCAAACAAAAATGATTCTTCAGTCGGTTCACCTACGGAAACCTTGTTACGACTTTTACTTCCTCTAAATAATCAAGTTCGGTCAACTTTTGCGAAACAACCGCAACACACAACAACAACAACAACACACTAAATAATTCAATAGGTAGTAGCGACGGGCGGTGTGTACAAAGGGCAGGGACGTAATCAATGCGAGTTAATGACTCACTGGTTCAGCGGTTTACCCGGACCTCTCGGTCTAGGAAATACACGTTGATACTTTTATTGTAGCACGCGTGCAGCCCATGACATCTAAGGGCACCACAGACCTGTTATTGCTCAATCTCATTATTGCTAGACGCAATTTGACCATTTAAGAAGCTAGTGTCCTTATAATGGCACAAACCAACAGGTACGGTTCCACTTATATAAACATATTCAAGCACAAGAAACATTTTACTGCCACCATGAATGAAGGCTTTATAAGCTTTAACACCATAATCCTAAAGATATCTATTTAATATATTTGAGTCTCGTTCGTTATCGGCATTAACCAGACAAATCACTTCACGAACTAAGAACGGCCATGCACCACCACCCATGGATTCGAGAAAGAGCTATCAATCTCTCTTACACACTTATGTTCGGACCTGGTAAGCTTTCCCGTGTTGAGTCAAATTAAGCCGCCGGCTCCACTCCTGGTGGTGCTCTTCCGTCAATTCCTTTAAGTTCCAGCCTTGCAACCCAGAGCCCAAAAGCTTTGGTTTCCCGGGAAGCGACTGAGAGACATATGAATTCGCTATATATAATATTTTTTCAAATAACTTGCCTTGACACCACTCCATATATAGGTTTTTTGACGTATCATCTCAAATGAACACATTTAACTCATAGGTTATCATCTACCTATTCTTTTTCATGCATTAAATTAATAATGCATGTTTAAAACATCATTATTTTGTGTTTCTTAATATAATAAACCTATGGCGGCAAGACAACACTCCACAGTCATATGAATTCGCTATAATATTTTTTCATATGACTTGCCTTGCGCGATACCACTCCATATATAGGTTTTTTGACACATCATCTCAAATGAGGCCATTTTTCTCATATGTTACTATACATTGTATATATAATATAAATGTAACTAAGTTAATTTATATAGAAATTACATATTAAACTCTAATATATGAGAAATGTTTAAGTTACCTCAATAGTTTAATCGTATAGTGTGTTTTTAATATGACATTTTTTTGTTATGTCTTTTTTATACTCGTTCACGAAGTGAAACTAGTATATTGGTTTGTGCAATGTCCGTCATGCTGTCCGTCCGTCTGTCCGTCTGACCGTCTGTCCGTCTATCCGTATGAACGCAATATTTTTCGACGCTATTGAAGATAGAGACTTGAAACTTGGCATATATACTTGTAGTTATCTGCTTCAGACAAAGTGTTAAGATTTTTGTGCTACGCCCACTGGGAGGTTGGCAAATCGATAACATGTCGATACACCTCAAATCGCAAATCGATTAAAGTTGAATATTTCCCACAATATTAAAGTTAGAGTCACCAAATTTGGTATGTAGATAGCTAATGATCTCCTCCAAAAAATGCGGCCCTGACTTCCCGGCCACGCCCACTAGAACGCCCCCCAGCGCCCCCGCCCTAAAAAATCGGAACTGGCTATATCTCCCACAGTTTTAGAGCTAGAGTCACCAAATTTTGAATATATATTACTGTTAGGGTCCTCCAAACATCACCCAAAATTTTTCTGGCCACGCCCCCTTCCGCCTCCGTAATCGCTAAAGTCGATATATTTATAAGCTCAAAACGGTAACACGTGTATAATTAACACAATTTGAAAGCTAGAGACACCAAGCTTGGTATGTAGATTGCTGGTGACCTCCCCAAAAGATTGGGACCTTGATATCCCGGCCACGTTCACTAGAACGCCCCCCAGACACCCTGCCTTAAAAAATCAGAAATGGCTATATCTTCCAAAGTATTAGAGCTAGAGTCACCAAATCTTGAAGGTAGATTAGTGGTCAGCTCCTCTAAATAAGTGTGCAAATTGCGTGTCCACCCCCGTCCTCTCCCGCCCCCGCAATGTGCGAAAGCCTATATCTCCCACAATTTTGGAGCTAGAGTCACCAAATTTTAAACGTAGATGGCTGGTCACCCCTTTTAAAGCTCGGTAAGAAAATTTCCTTGCCATGCCCACTCCCGCCCACTCCCACCTACTCCCGCCCACTTCCACCTACTCCCGCCCCTGCAAATCGGGAAAGCTATACCTCCGACAATTTTTGAGCTAGAGGCACAAAATTTGGCAGAAAGTGTTTGTGTGACCTTCTCTTAATGTTGGCCACGCCCACCCCCGCCCCTACGAAATATAAAAATTCTATAATTTTTTCCAAATAACAATAATAATTTCCGTGTACTGTGAACGAGTATTACGCAGTCGGTTACGTCCGACTGCAACGTTCTTACTTGTTTCATATGACTTGCCTTGCGCGACACCACTCCATATATAGGTTTTTTGACACATCATCTCAAATGAGGCTATTTTTCTCATATGTTACCATACATTGTATATATAATATAAATGTCTCTGAGTTAATTTATATAGAAATTACATATTAAACTCTAATATATGAGAAATGTTTAAGTTACCTCAAAGTTTAATCGTATAGTGTGTTTTTAATATGCCTTTTTTTTGTTATGTCTTTTTTATACTCGTTCACGAAGTGGAACTAGTATATTGGTTTGTGCAATGTCCGTCATGCTGTCCGTCCGTCTGTCCGTCTGACCGTCTGTCCGTCTGTCCGTCTGTCCGTATGAACGCAATATTTTTCGACGCTTTTGAAGATAGACTCTTGAAACTTGGCATATATACTTGTAGTTATCTGCTTCAGACAAAATGTTAAGATTTTTGTGCTACGCCCACTGGGAGGCTGGCAAATCGATAACATGTCGATACACCTCAAATCGCAAATCGATAAATGTTGAATATTTGCCACAATATTAAAGTTAGAGTCACCAAATTTGATATGCAGATAGCTATTGATCTCCTTCAAAAAATGCGGCCCTGATTTCCCGGCCACGTCCACTAGAACGCCCCCAGCGCCCCCGCCCTAAAAAATCGGAAATGGCTATATCTCCCACAGTTTTAGAGCTAGAGTCACCAAATTTTGAATATATAAGTTAATAAAATTTCTTGAAAATAGAAGTTTACTACTTTATTTGATTTCAAAATTGTGACTAAATTAGACTTAAACATTCTATCCCTGATCTGGCTGTGGGTTGTTGACAGCGACGTCAGCGTAGGCGGCAGCGACGTCGGCGCTGGCGGCAGAGCGATCGGCAGCTGAGCTTTTGGGTTCCCACGAAGTGAAATGCTGCGCACGCAATATCCGCAATATTGGTTATTGGCGGATGTTTATAGTTGGAGTTCTGCTGAATCTTGTCTGGTTAGGTTGTTGACTCCCGTTGCGACAAAGTGCAACAAAGTCTGAAGTGTTTATGTTAACAGTTTAAAATAGGGCGGCCACCGAGAGAGTTGTGCAACTACATTGTAGTTAACTCTTCCCCCTCAAAATCCTGCTTGTCCTCAAGCAGGCTTAGAAATATGGAATATTGTTAAACTCAGGTTGGATGGTTTTGGGTGGAATGTTGGTAGTCTTCAATGAATTGTTAAGTGTGTGGGATTTAATGGGTTGCATTTGTAGAACTATGTCTTTCTTTGGTTTTAAGCAAGTTCTGTATGCCAAAAGCATCACGACAACAGCGCCAAACAGCGAAAGCAAAGTGACACGGTTAGTGGTTGAGTGTGTCTTTATCTCATCTAAGCGCCTTCGATTTTTTATGTGCATTTCTTTCAATGCTTCTAGCGACAATATTTGGAGTCTATTTGCCTCTTTTGGTGTCATCTGTATCAATGGGGCTCCAGCCTTCATGGTGCCCAATTCTTTGCTTCCAAACTCCACATCTCCTATCTTCATGGAGTCATTCCAGTAGCGTATCAGATAGGTTCCTTTCAAGAAGCTGGTCACGTCGCCATGCCTTATGCTGCCATTGAAGTTATTTAGTAGTATCATGCCGCCGTCAATCTGTTCCATCTTTGGAATGTGGTCTGCGTTACTATAGTCACACAGCGGCTCCTTTCCCTGAATCAACTTAGGAATACATTTACTGTTGCTTATATTTATAACATTTTGTTTATTACATATTTTTATTTGGTTCATTGTCTTACAGCTAGTGGGTATTTTCAATATTATATTGTCGGATACAAATATTTCATTGCTTTCTAAATGTATTATTGAGTTGTTTTTTATTACAGGTTTTATTAAAATATTTTGAAATGTAATAGTTTCTAGTTGTGGAATTTTTATTATGTAAGCAATTGCTGTATTATTATGTAAAACTGAGACGTCAACAAACTCTAACATCTCTTCTATTGATAATGAAGGTATATTGCTCCCCGTGAAGATCTTATAAATTTCATTTAACTCAAATTCGTTCAAAAGAATTGTGTTCATTACGTTAAGTCTTGCCCACTGAACTGCGTATTTAATGTTTATTACTTCTTCTTTTATTAACCTAACCTGGTTTTGAAACCCTATAGCTATCTCATCGCTCAGATAATCTTCTTTTTTTATTGTGTTTGTTAGCATATTTGAAACTGTCGTTAAATTGTTAATTCTATCCTGCAATTGTTTATTTATTATAATTTGATCATTATTGTTTGAAATGAGGTCACTCAAATTGTTCTGGATTTCGATCAAGTCACCATGATCGGGGCTACCCGCCACATACTTCCAAGCGGATCCGATCCAATCGATCGATCTTGCAGTGCGCTTCCTTGGTATTAGTGTATCTATGGCAGATCTTGTCTGGACAATCTCATGCGTAAGGGTGTGGTATGAAGAGCTTGTTCTCAATTCAGTCATCGTGAGTTTCTGTATCTTCAAAAGCTCATTCTCCAGCATCTGGACATCTATTAGATGAATTATCTTCACAGATGACGCCCACAACTTTCCAATTCCCTTATAAACCGTGATCGTCTGCGCGTCGGTGTAATTAGTGACGTCCATGGTAGCAAGTGCCACCGGCAGACATAAAACCCATAAAATGATCCTGCAATGACAAGATCACAATGTTCATTTTCAACAAATATTGTTGACGGTTATGGGCCGATCCCTTCATGATCGGATTGATAACCGCAAGCGGACAAAATCTACATTGTGAATGGTAAAAAAAAAAATTTTTTCTTTTCTTTTCTTTTCGGACACAACGGACATTTTGGCACTAAGCAATTTCGGACACCTAATCCTGTTTAATATTACTTTTATGAACAACTCTTCCTGCCTCAGTAACAATGGTTGTGTGTTTATCTTCCTTTACTATTTCCTTTTTATATCTGGGCGAGAGCTTTGAGCCTAATCTAGTATTTATCTTAACAAATATTTCCTGTCCTGGAGTGTATTCTTTTATTTTTTTACGTTTTTTATTGTGATTTTCCAAATCTGCAAATTGTTTTTCCCTCAACTTTTCTATATTATCTTGTCTACTCCTGTCATACTGTTCCGGGTCTGTAGTCACATCTCTCCCAAAGAAAACCTGTAGTGGTCTCTTCTGTGTGACGGAGTGTATCGAGTAATTGTACTCGTAAACTGCCCTGTCCAACAATTCCTCAAATGTTCGGTACACCTGTTTGGACTTTAAGCATCTCATAATTTCCGAGAGAGTGGAATGGAATCGCTCAATCTGCCCGTTAACAGAACTCTTGTAAGGAGGGGCTTTATAGATTTCTATGCCTAGTTGATCTTTCATCATAAAGGCAATGGTTGCCGAATTCAGGGACTTCTCATTGTCCATCACAACGCACTTCGGCACACCATAATAAAACAAGATATCATGCAGAGGTTTCTTTACGTCTTCTATTGATTTTGATTTTATTATTTTTGCTTGGGCCAACTTAGAGAACTTGTCAATTGCCGTCAGCACCAGTTTTCCTTCTGTCGAAAAAATGTCTATATGAATTGTATGTCCAGGGAACTCAGGAATAGGGGTTTCGGCAATTTCAGGGTTTGGTGGATGCCTGTCGTATTTTCCCTCTTTACACACCTGGCATTGCTTTACCAAGTCTGTCACCCTTTGTTTCATTTTGGGAAAATAGTATTTTTCTGCCATTTGCAGCTTATTTTCCTGAGCATTTCTATGAGCCCTATTATGTGTACGTAGTATAATTTCGTCTTGGTCTGTTTCCTTTACTACGTCTTCCACTTTCAAGTGGGTAAACCTAATTTTGTATGTTCTGAAATATTCGGGGTACAGTCTCTGAATCTGCCCCATCACATCCTCTGTCGTGTAAACCCCGTTGATCACCGAGGGGTTTAAATATTTTTTTAGAATGTCCATTAATTCATTGTCCGAGTATCTTTCTTGTGAAACTATATGTCTATGGAATGTAGGAAATGGAATGGAAAACCTGTAATCAGGTGGGTGTTCCTTATGAATAAAAATCTGATTTTTAAATGCGTTTATTGGCACCTCTACACTGTGAATGAGGTCATGCGAAGAACTCTGAGCACTGTGTTGCGTTCCTGTTATTGCATTCACATCATGCTCCCTAGGTATTCTGGACAACGAGTCTGCCACTACGTTTTCTTTCCCTGGTTTGTAGATTAACTCCTTGTTATACTCGTCCAGATATGACTTCCATCTTCTAACCGCTATACCACCCTTCCAGCTGCAATCGTGTGTGAGCGGTTCGTGGTCCGTATAGATCTTCACTTTAGTGCCTCCATATAAGTATCCCTTCAAAGAATTCACCGCCCAGTGTATGGCCAACATCTCCTTTTTTGCCGTCTCGTAGTTTTCTTCTGTTTTCGACAAGGTTCTGGAGATAAATGCGATGGGTCTACCTTCTTGTGACAACACCGCTCCCACAGCGAAATTTGAAGCGTCCGTAGTCAAGGTGAACTCTTTATTAAAATCGGGGTAGTGCAATATGACATCATCAGACATCAAAGAACTCTTCAATTGTTTGAACGCTCTCAAGGCCTCATCATTCAGTTGTATGAGCTTCTTACTCGAAGCTCCCTTTGATATGCGTCCGTCTTCTCCCCTAAGTAACACCGTCAGGGGCTTGGCCACCGAGGCATAGCCCGATATAAATCTCCGATAGTATCCTGTCATTCCGAGAAAAGATCTCAATTCCTTAAGCGTCCTTGGGCATGGGTAGTTGGCTATGCTTTCTACCTTTGCTGGGCTTGTTTCTATACCCCTATCTGAGACAACGAAACCCAAGAATTCCACCCTGCTTTTAAAGAACTCACATTTATCTAATTGGCATTTGATGTTTGCCTCGCTCAAGGTCCTGAATACCGCCTCGAGATTCCCACAGTGTGATTCCTCATCCTTTCCAAAAACAATGATGTCGTCGATGTAAATATAGCAAATCTTTCCTATGTGGTCCCTAAGAATGTCATCAAGGGCACGCTGAAATATGGATGGTGCATTCTTCAGTCCGAAAGGCAATCTGGTGAATTCGTACTTCCCATTGTTCACAGAGAATGCTGTTTTCTCTATGTCTGATTCTTTTAAAGGAATCTGGTGGAACCCGCTCTTGAGGTCCAAAACGGAAAATAACTTATTGTTGCCTAATTCTGATAGCACCCCATTGATGTCTGGTATAGGATATCTGTCTGCTATTGTAACGCTGTTCAATTTCCTGTAGTCAATTACCATTCTGTATTTTTTTATATTTGATGCATCCAATTTTTTTGGCACAATCCACACGGGTGAATTGTACGGGGATCTAGATGGTCGTATGATGTTGTTTTCTAATAGTTCCCTGACCTGTCTATTGACCTCATCCCTCAACGCCATTGGGTATTGATAGAATTTCGAATACACCGGTGTATCCGTGTTTGTACGGATTTCTGCTTTGACGTTGGTAGTGTATGTCAGTTTCTCGTCTGGTTCTGCAAACAAACTAGGGTATTTTTTCAATAGTCGGTTTAATTTCGTCTTCTGAATGGGTGTAAGGTGATCTAGTCTGGGTATAATTATGTTAACTGAATCAAATTTTCTCTCCTTGATAGGAATGATCTTGCCACTTTTAAGTGACATTTTGCCTGTAGTAGTGTCGATGATTGCGCCTAACTCTTTTAAACTATCATTCCCCAATATTGCATCAAATGTTTTGAGCGTGGGTAAGAGAAAGAACTTAACGACTGCATTCGGATCGTCAAACAAGTTGGCCATCTTGTGGTGGGTTATTGGTGTGTTGCCTCCTACGGAGACAGCATGAAATGGGTTTTTATTTAAAACTGGATTCTTAACAAGTTGTGGCTGGATATAATTTCTATTTGAACCGGTGTCTATCAATATTTGCAGCTTCTGTCCACTCCTCAATCTACACTCGAAATATGGTAGTGAGGAGTCGGTTACTCTAAAAAATTGAGGAGAGTATCCTCGCACTGTCGCTCTTGATCATCCTCCTCTATGACATCCACATAGTCCTGAAGGGACTGATCGTACCCCGACTGTTCATCCTGAGAGTACAGCGTTTGTTCATAGCTACCCGATGTTGGTATTGATTCTTCGGTCACTGCCTGTAAGTCTGATTCTGTCTGTATATTAAAATTTCTCTGTCTTTTAGCTGCATCAGCTATTGGACCAATTGGTCTTTTCTCTGCTGTTTCCCATTGTGGTCTATTCATATAATTAATCTGCCTAGTTTGGATACTCCTATCTACCTCCATTGGTTCTGGTCTTGGTTGAGGTTTTGGATTTGTAGGCCGTGATGGTGGTAATGAATAATGATTGGGGATTGCTCGTCCCACAAAATTGTCATTGAAACGCCCAAACTGAGGCTGTCCGAAAGGCTGATTCATTTGTCTAGCTATGTTTGGGAAACTTTGGTTTTGTGTGTTTCTTGGTGTCATAAATGGGCTTTGATATTGGGGTAAACCTTGGTATTGGGTGTTTCTTGGAGGAATTGGAGGTCTAATGTGGGGGTTGAAGCCAGGCATCTGCACGCTCCGAGGTACTGGCATGGGTATAACCCTCTGTTGTGGGCCTCTGAAACCACCTTGTTGACCCTTTACTGTGGAATAACTGGCTCGATATGCCTGATTCTCCAACTTTAGGCAAAGCTGTAAGGCTGTTGGAAGGTCTGTAGGTTCTTTTATTCCCAAGAGCCGTGAAAGGTCACCGCGCAATCCGCGCACGAACGTGTCCAATGCCTTGTCTCTGTACATTTTAGTCATGAGTTGCTCCGATTCCCTGGTCAGTTCCATGCTGCCTATCTTGTTCAAAATCAAGGACAAGTGTTTGTAAACGGCCTGATGGAATTCCTCTACTGACTGATTCTGGCTTTGGGCTATTCCCGTCATCTGGTATTCAAGTGTTGACAAGTCTCGTTTGTCTGCATAATGCAGGGCCAAACATTTAGATATAGCGGACCAGTTCAAAGGAATGTTGTAAGACTCGAGAGCAGTATCGGCATTGCCCGTGATCTTGTTGCGTATGGTGTGTAAAATGCCAAAATATTTCGCCGTACCAACCGTACTCGCATAAGCCTCCAGTATCCTATCAACTCCTTTCTTCCATGAACTAAATTCTGAAGGGTCCCCAGAAAATTCCCTCAAGCTTCTAACTACATCTGGAACTCTGTCCAGGTCTGTCAAATTTGCTCGATGCTCTGGTAAAATAACCTGATTCTCAGCATTTACGAAATCATATGTCGGATTCTGGAGTTGACGCACCAACCCTGGCAATTGATCAGCCAAAATCTGATTAACTGTATTTATTATTGCTTGGTTTTCTGCCATGTTTCTATTCTGCTGATATCTTTCCTGTCTATGTGAGATTCTCTGTTGTCTCACTTGATTTGATTCACTACGCGCTGCCTCAACCGGAGCTATTGGTTGACGTTGTTCTAATTCTACAATTTCCGGTATAGCAAAATTATTGTGATTGGCCATTCATAGGGCAAGCCTCAATGAGCAAGTAAACTGTGTTTTGTTTTTTTTTTTTTCTCAACTCAAAATATTTCAAAATTCTCACAGAATCGCAAACACCTATTTTTTTTTTTTTTTTTTTTTTTTAATCAAAATTTTCTTTAAACTGTAAAAGGAATAGTAAAAGAAATTTTTTCTTTGTTTAAAACCAGTAGCTGGTTTTGCCCTTCTATTTTGGAGGGTCCCAATGGGATTCGCAAAATTGGGTTAATTTATACTGCTGTTGCACAAAACAATTTGTCAACGCAGTGCTTTTGTGTTTTATCACTTTACGTTTTTTTTATATTGTCATTTAAATATTTTCCTTATTCTATAAAATGTATTTGAAATAGTAAAATTATTTTTTTTTTCAAAATCTTTCCTTCACTACACTTAACTTATTCGCAATGAATTTATATATTATTTTTTTCAAGCTTTTCTTCAAAAATTTTTTTTCATTCTTTCTTTTATTAAAAAATTTTTTCTTGTGTTACGTATGTAATTAAAATATTTTTTTTCTTTACTTCTTTATATTTTGCTTGTTTTTTTTTCTTTGATTATCTTTTGATTAATTTTTGTTTCTTTCTTTTATTTTCAGGTATGATTCACTTAATTAATTTTTTTTTCTTGTCTTACATATTCTTTGGATGGGTGTAGCTACTCTTCTCGACGGCTCGGATGTCTTCCTTTTCACTATTTACTAAGGATCCTGCAACTCGTACCAAGTAGAAGATGTCCTGCGGGCGGGCCTTACAAGACGTGTAGACAATCCAGTGATTGACAAAATTTAATTTGCCAATTGATCAGCTTATTGGTCACTAGTTAAAGCGAGAGCCACTCCAATTTATTAGCTTTTAGGGTGGACCAGTGGGGTCTGTGTAACTTGCGTAAAAATCCAAACTTAATTCGATAACCGCACACGAACTCGAACTTAATCAAATTATAACCGCACACTGGTCCCTGCTCGGGCGCCAGTTAATAAATTTCTTGAAGAAGTTTACTACTTTATTTGATTTCAAAATTGTGACTAAATTAGACTTAAACATTCTATCCCTGATCTGGCTGTGGGTTGTTGACAGCGACGTCAGCGTAGGCGGCAGCGACGTCGGCGCTGGCGGCAGAGCGATCGGCAGCTGAGCTTTTGGGTTCCCACGAAGTGAAATGCTGCGCACGCAATATCCGCAATATTGGTTATTGGCGGATGTTTATAGTTGGAGTTCTGCTGAATCTTGTCTGGTTAGGTTGTTGACTCCCGTTGCGACAAAGTGCAACAAAGTCTGAAGTGTTTATGTTAACAGTTTAAAATAGGGCGGCCACCGAGAGAGTTGTGCAACTACATTGTAGTTAACTTATATTACTGGTAAGGTCCTCCAAACATCACCCCAAAATATTTGTGCCCACGCCCCCTTCCGCCTCCGTAATCGCTAAAATCTATATATTTATAAGCGCAAAACGGTAACACGTGTATAATTAACACAATTTGAAAGCTAGAGACACCAAACTTGGTATGTAGATTGCTGGTGACCTCCCCAAAAGATTGAGACCTTGATATCCCGGCCACGCCCACTAGAACGCCCCCCAGACACCCCGCCTTAAAAAAACGGAAATGGCTATATCTTCCAAAGTATTAGAGCTAGAGTCACCAACTTTTGAAGGTCGATTAGTGGTCAGCTCCTCTAAATAAGTGTGCAAATTGCGTGTCAGTCCTCTCCCGCCCCCGCAATGTGCGAAAGCCTATATCTCCCACAATTTTGGAGCTAGATCCACCAAATTTTAAATGTAGATGGCTGGTCACCCCTTTTAAAGCTCGATAAGAAAATTTCCTTGCCATGCCCACTCCCACCCACTCCCACCTACTCCCGCCCACTTCCACCTACTCCCGCCCCCGCAAATCGGGAAAGCTATACCTCCGACAATTTTTGAGCTAGAGGCACAAAATTTGTCAGAAAGTGTTTGTGTGACCTTCTCCTAATGTTGGCCACGCCCACCCCCGCCTCTACGAAATATAAAAATTCTATATTTTTTTCAAAATAACAATAATAATTTCCGTGTACTGTGAACGAGTATTACGCAGTCGGTTACGTCCGACTGCAACGTTCTTACTTGTTTCATATGACTTGCCTTGCGCGACACCACTCCATATATAGGTTTTTTGACACATCATCTCAAATGAGGGCATTTTTCTCATATGTTACCATACATTGTATATATAATATAAATGTAACTAAGTTAATTTATATAGAAATTACATATTAAACTCTAATATATGAGAAATGTTTAAGTTTAATCGTATAGTGTGTTTTTAATATGACATTTTTTTGTTATGTCTTTTTTATACTCGTTCACGAAGTGAAACTAGTATATTGGTTTGTGCAATGTCCGTCATGCTAGTGTTAAGATTTTTGTGCTACGCCCACTGGGAGGCTGGCAAATCGATAACATGTCGATACACCTCAAATCGCAAATCGATTAAAGTTGAATATTTCCCACAATATTAAAGTTAGAGTCACCAAATTTGGTATGTAGATAGCTAATGATCTCCTCCAAAAAATGCGGCCATCATTTCCCGGCCACGCATACTAGAATGCCCCCCAGCACCCCCGCCCCCTTAAAAATCGGAAATGGCTATATTTCCCACAGTTTTAGAGCTAGAGTCACCAAATTGTGAATATATATTACTGGTAAGGTCCCGGCCACGCCCACTAGAACGCCCCCCAGACACCCCGCCTTAAAAAATCGGAAAAGGCTATATCTTCCAAAGTATTAGACCTAGAGTCACCAAATTTTGAAAGAAGATTAGTGGTCAGCTCCTCTAAATAAGTGTGCAAATTGCGTGTCCGTCCTCTCCCGCCCCCGCAATGTGCGAAAGCCTATATCTCCCACAATTTTGGAGCTAGAGTCACCAAATTTTAAACGTAGATGGCTGGTCACCCCTTTTAAAGCTCGGTAAGAAAATTTCCTGGCCATGCCCACTGCCGCCCACTCCCACCAACTCCCGCCCACTTCCACCTACTCCCGCCCCCGCAAATCGGAAAAGCTATACCTCCGACAATTTTTGAGCTAGAGGCACAAAATTTGGCAGAAAGTGTTTGTGTGACCTTCTCTTAATGTTGGCCACGCCCACCCCCGCCCCTACGAAATATAAAAATTCTATATTTTTTTCAAAATAACAATAATAATTTCCGTGTACTGTGAACGAGTATTACGCAGTCGGTTACGTCCGACTGCAACGTTCTTACTTGTTTCATATGACTTGCCTTGCGCGACACCACTCCATATATAGGTTTTTTGACACATCATCTCAAATGAGGGCATTTTTCTCATATGTTACCATACATTGTATATATAATATAAATGTAACTAAGTTAATTTATATAGAAATTACATATTAAACTCTAATATATGAGAAATGTTTAAGTTACCTCAAAGTTTAATCGTATAGTGTGTTTTTAATATGATATTTTTTTTTGTTATATCTTGTTTATACTCGTTCACGAAGTGAAACTAGTATATTGGTTTTGTGCAATGTCCGTCATGCTGTCCGTCCGTCTGTCCGTCTGACCGTCTGTCCGTCTGTCCGTATGAACGCAATATTTTTCGACGCTATTGAAGATAGAGACTTGAAACTTGGCATATATACTTGTAGTTATCTGCTTCAGACAAACTGTTAAGATTTTTGTGCTACGCCCACTGGTAGGCTGGCAAATCGATAACATGTCGATACACCTCAAATCGCATATCGATTAATGTTGAATATTTCCCACAATATTAAAGTTAAAGTCACCAAATTTGGTATGTAGATAGCTAATGATCTCCTCCAAAAAATGCGGCCATGATTTCCCGGCCACGCCCACTAGAATGCCCCCAGCACCCCCGCCCCCTTAAAAATCGGAAATGGCTATATTTCCCACAGTTTTAGAGCTAGAGTCACCAAATTTTGAATATATATTACTGGTAAGGTCGCCCAAACATAACCGTAAAATTTTTCTGGCCACGCCCCCTTCCGCCTCCGTAATCGCTAAAATCGATATATTTATAAGCTCAAAACGGTAACACGTGTATAATTAACACAATTTGAAAGCTAGAGACACCAAACTTGGTATGTATTGCTGGTGACCTCCCCAAAAGATTGAGACCTTGATATCCCGGCCACGCCCACTAGAACGCCCCCCAGACACCCCACCTTAAAAAATCGGAAAAGGCTATATCTTCAAAAGTATTAGAGCTAGAGTCACCAAATTTTGAAGGTAGATTAGTGGTCAGCTCCTCTAAATAAGTGTGCAAATTGCGTGTCCGTCCTCTCCCGCCCCCGCAATGTGCGAAAGCCTATATCTCCCACAATTTTGGAGCTAGCGTCACCAAATTTTAAACGTAGATGGCTGGTCACCCATTTTAAAGCTCGGTAAGAAAATTTCCTGGCCATGCCCACTGCCGCCCACTCCCACCAACTCCCGCCCACTTCCACCTACTCCCGCCCCCGCAAATCAGGAAAGCTATACCTCCGACAATTTTTGAGCTAGAGGCACAAAATTTGGCAGAAAGTGTTTGTGTGACCTTCTCTTAATGTTGGCCACGCCCACCCCCGCCCCTACGAAATATAAAAATTCTATATTTTTTTCAAAATAACAAAAATAATTTCCGTGTACTGTGAACGAGTATTACGCAGTCGGTTACGTCCGACTGCAACGTTCTTACTTGTTTCATATGACTTGCCTTGCGCGACACCACTCCATATATAGGTTTTTTGACGCATCATCTCAAATGAGGCCATTTTTCTCATATGTTATCATACATTGTATATATAATATAAATGTAACTAAGTTAATTTATATATAAATTACATATTAAACTCTAATGAACGCAATATTTTTCGACGCTTTTGATGATAGAGACTTGAAACTTGGCATATATACTTGTAGTTATCTGCTTCAGACAAAGTGTTAAGATTTTTGTGCTACGCCCACTGGGAGGCTGGCAAATCGATAACATGTCGATACACCTCAAATCGCAAATCGAAATCAAATTTTGAATATATATTACTGGTAAGGTCCCCCAAACATCACCCCAAAATTTTTCTGGCCACGCCCCCTTCCGCCTCCGTAATCGCTAAAAGCGATATATTTATAAGCTCAAAACGGTGACACGTTTGTGCTTGTGTGACCTTCTCTTAATGTTGGCCACGCCCACCCCCGCCCCTACGATATATAAAAATTCTATATTTTTTTCAAAATAACAATAATTTCCGTGTACTGTGAACGAGTATTACGCAGTCGGTTACGTCCGACTGAAACGTTCTTACTTGTTTCATATGACTTGCCTTGCGCGACACCACTCCATATATAGGTTTTTTGACACATCATCTCAAATGAGGCCATTTTTCTCATATGTTACCATACATTGTATATATAATATAAATGTAACTAAGTTAATTTATATAGAAATTACATATTAAACTCTGATGAACGCAATATTTTTCGACGCTTTTGATGATAGAGACTTGAAACTTGGCATATATACTTGTAGTTATCTGCTTCAGACAAAGTGTTAAGATTTTTGTGCTACGCCCACTGGGAGACTGGCAAATCGATAACATGTCGATACACCTCAAATCGCAAATCGATTAAAGTTGAATATTTCCCACAATATTAAAGTTAGAGTCACCAAATTTGGTATGTAGATAGCTAATGATCTCCTCCGAAAAATGCGGCCCTGACTTCCCGGCCACGCCCACTAGAACGTCCCCCAGCGCCCCCGCCCTAAAAAAATCGGAAATGGGTATATCTCCCACAGTTTTAGAGCTAGAGTCACCAAATTTTGAATATATATTATTGGTAAGGTCCCCCAAACATCACCCCAAAATTTTTCTGGCCACGCCCCCTTCCGCCTCCGTAATCGCTAAAATCGATATATTTATAAGCTCAAAACGGTAACACGTTTGTGCTTGTGTGACCTTCTCTTAATGTTGGCTACGCCCACCCCCGCCCCTACGATATATAAAAATTCTATATTTTTTTCAAAATAACAATAATTTTCGTGTACTGTGAACGAGTATTACGCAGCTGGTTACGTCCAACTGCAACGTTCTTACTTGTTTCATATCACTTGCCTTACGCGACACCACTCCATATATAGGTTTTTTGACACATCATCTCAAATGAGGCCATTTTTCTCATATGTTACCATACATTGTATATATAATATAAATGTAACTAAGTTAATTGATATAGAAATTACATATTAAACTCTAATATATGAGAAATGTTTAAGTTACCTCAAAGTTTAATCGTATAGTGTGTTTTTAATATGACATTTTTTTGTTATGTCTTTTTTATACTCGTTCACGAAGTGAAACTAGTATATTGGTTTGTGCAATGTCCGTCATGCTGTCCGTCCGTCTGTCCGTCTGACCGTCTGTCCGTCTATCCGTATGAACGCAATATTTTTCGACGCTATTGAAGATAGAGACTTGAAACTTGGCATATATACTTGTAGTTATCTGCTTCAGACAAAGTGTTAAGATTTTTGTGCTACGCCCACTGGGAGGTTGGCAAATCGATAACATGTCGATACACCTCAAATCGCAAATCGATTAAAGTTGAATATTTCCCACAATATTAAAGTTAGAGTCACCAAATTTGGTATGTAGATAGCTAATGATCTCCTCCAAAAAATGCGGCCCTGACTTTCCGGCCACGCCCACTAGAACGCCCCCCAGCGCCCCCGCCCTAAAAAATCGGAACTGGCTATATCTCCCACAGTTTTAGAGCTAGAGTCACCAAATTTTGAATATATATTACTGTTAGGGTCCTCCAAACATCACCCAAAATTTTTCTGGCCACGCCCCCTTCCGCCTCCGTAATCGCTAAAGTCGATATATTTATAAGCTCAAAACGGTAACACGTGTATAATTAACACAATTTGAAAGCTAGAGACACCAAACTTGGTATGTAGATTGCTGGTGACCTCCCCAAAAGATTGGGACCTTGATATCCCGGCCACGCCCACTAGAACGCCCCCCAGACACCCCGCCTTAAAAAATCAGAAATGGCTATATCTTCCAAAGTATTAGAGCTAGAGTCACCAAATCTTGAAGGTAGATTAGTGGTCAGCTCCTCTAAATAAGTGTGCAAATTGCGTGTCCACCCCCGTCCTCTCCCGCCCCCGCAATGTGCGAAAGCCTATATCTCCCACAATTTTGGAGCTAGAGTCACCAAATTTTAAACGTAGATGGCTGGTCACCCCTTTTAAAGCTCGGTAAGAAAATTTCCTGCCCATGGCCACTGCCGCCCACTCCCACCTACTCCCGCCCACTTCCACCTACTCCCGCCCCCGCAAATCGGGAAAGCTATACCTCCGACAATTTTTGAGCTAGAGGCACAAAATTTGGCAGAAAGTGTTTGTGTGACCTTCTCTTAATGTTGGCCACGCCCACCCCCGCCCCTACGAAATATAAAAATTCTATATTTTTTTCAAAATAACAATAATAATTTCCGTGTACTGTGAACGAGTATTACGCAGTCGGTTACGTCCGACTGAAACGTTCTTACTTGTTTCATATGACTTGCCTTGCGCGACACCACTCCATATATAGGTTTTTTGACACATCATCTCAAATGAGGCCATTTTTCTCATATGTTACCATACATTGTATATATAATATAAATGTAACTAAGTTAATTTATATAGAAATTACATATTAAACTCTAATATATGAGAAATGTTTAAGTTACCTCAAAGTTTAATCGTATAAAGTGTTTTTAATATGACATTTTTTTGTTATGTCTTTTTTATACTCGTTCACGAAGTGAAACTGGTATATTGGTTTGTGCAATGTCCGTCATGCTATCCGTCCGTCTGACCGTCTGTCCGTCTATCCGTATGAACGCAATATTTTTCGACGCTATTGAAGATAGAGACTTGAAACTTGGCATATATACTTGTAGTTATCTGCTTCAGACAAAGTGTTAAGATTTTTGTGCTACGCCCACTGGGAGGTTGGCAAATCGATAACATGTCGATACACCTCAAATCGCAAATCGATTAAAGTTGAATATTTCCCACAATATTAAAGTTAGAGTCACCAAATTTGGTATGTAGATAGCTAATGATCTCCTCCAAAAAATGCGGCCCTGATTTCCCGGTCACGCCCACTAGAACGCCCCCCAGCGCCCCCGCCCTAAAAAATCGGAACTGGCTATATCTCCCACAGTTTTAGAGCTAGAGTCACCAAATTTTGAATATATATTACTGTTAGGGTCCTCCAAACATCACCCCAAAATTTTTCTGGCCACGCCCCCTTCCGCCTCCGTAATCGCTAAAGTCGATATATTTATAAGCTCAAAACGGTAACACGTGTATAATTAACACAATTTGAAAGCTAGAGACACCAAGCTTGGTATGTAGATTGCTGGTGACCTCCCCAAAAGATTGGGACCTTGATATCCCGGCCACGTTCACTAGAACGCCCCCCAGACACCCTGCCTTAAAAAATCAGAAATGGCTATATCTTCCAAAGTATTAGAGCTAGAGTCACCAAATCTTGAAGGTAGATTAGTGGTCAGCTCCTCTAAATAAGTGTGCAAATTGCGTGTCCACCCCCGTCCTCTCCCGCCCCCGCAATGTGCGAAAGCCTATATCTCCCACAATTTTGGAGCTAGAGTCACCAAATTTTAAACGTAGATGGCTGGTCACCCCTTTTAAAGCTCGGTAAGAAAATTTCCTGCCCATGGCCACTGCCGCCCACTCCCACCTACTCCCGCCCACTTCCACCTACTCCCGCCCCCGCAAATCGGGAAAGCTATACCTCCGACAATTTTTGAGCTAGAGGCACAAAATTTGGCAGAAAGTGTTTGTGTGACCTTCTCTTAATGTTGGCCACGCCCACCCCCGCCCCTACGAAATATAAAAATTCTATATTTTTTTCAAAATAACAATAATAATTTCCGTGTACTGTGAACAAGTATTACGCAGTCGGTTACGTCCGACTGCAACGTTCTTACTTGTTTCATATGACTTGCCTTGCGCGACACCACTCCATATATAGGTTTTTTGACGCATCATCTCAAATGAGGCCATTTTTCTCATATGTTACCATACATTGTATATATAATATAAATGTAACTAAGTTAATTTATATAGAAATTACATATTAAACTCTAATATATGAGAAATGTTTAAGTTACCTCAAAGTTTAATCGTATAGTGTGTTTTTAATATGGCATTTTTTTGTTATGTCTTTTTTATACTCGTTCACGAAGTGAAACTGGTATATTGGTTTGTGCAATGTCCGTCATGCTATCCGTCCGTCTGACGGTCTGTCCGTCTATCCGTATGAACGCAATATTTTTCGACGCTATTGAAGATAGAGACTTGAAACTTGGCATATATACTTGTAGTTATCTGCTTCAGACAAAGTGTTAAGATTTTTGTGCTACGCCCACAGGGAGGTTGGCAAATCGATAACATGTCGATACACCTCTAATCGCAAATCGATTAAAGTTGAATATTTCCCACAATATTAAAGTTAGAGTCACCAAATTTGGTATGTAGATAGCTAATGATCTCCTCCAAAAAATGCGGCCCTGATTTCCCGGTCACGCCCACTAGAACGCCCCCCAGCGCCCCCGCCCTAAAAAATCGTAAATGGCTATATCTCCCACAGTTTTAGAGCTAGAGTCACCAAATTTTGAATATATATTACTGGTAAGGTCCCCCAAACATCACCCCAAAATTTTTCTGGCCACGCCCACTTCCGCCTCCGTAATCGCTAAAATCGATATATTTATAAGCTCAAAACGGTAACACGTGTATAATTAACACAATTTGAAAGCTAGAGACACCAAACTTGGTATGTAGATTGCTGGTGACCTTCCCAAAAGATTGAGACCTTGAAATGCCGGCCACGCCCACTAGAACGCCCCCCAGACACCCCGCCTTAAAAAATCAGAAATGGCTATATCTTCCAAAGTATTAGAGCTAGAGTCACCAAATCTTGAAGGTAGATTAGTGGTCAGCTCCTCTAAATAAGTGTGCAAATTGCGTGTCCACCCTCGTCCTCTCCCGCCCCCGCAATGTGCGAAAGCCTATATCTCCCACAATTTTGGAGCTAGAGTCACCAAATTTTAAACGTAGATGGCTGGTCACCCCTTTTAAAGCTGGGTAAGAAAATTTCCTGCCCATGGCCACTGCCGCCCACTCCCACCTACTCCCGCCCACTTCCACCTACACCCGCCCCCGCAAATCGGGAAAGCTATACCTCCGACAATTTTTGAACTAGAGGCACAAAATTTGGCAGAAAGTGTTTGTGTGACCTTCTCTTAATGTTGGCCACGCCCACCCCCGCCCCTACGAAATATAAAAATTCTATATTTTTTTCAAAATAACAATAATAATTTCCGTGTACTGTGAACGAGTATTACGCAGTCGGTTACGTCCGACTGCAACGTTCTTACTTGTTTCATATGACTTGCCTTGCGCGACACCACTCCATATATAGGTTTTTTGACACATCATCTCAAATGAGGCCATTTTTCTCATATGTTACCATACATTGTATATATAATATAAATGTAACTAAGTTAATTTATATAGAAATTACATATTAAACTCTAATATATGAGAAATGTTTAAGTTACCTCAAAGTTTAATCGTATAAAGTGTTTTTAATATGACATTTTTTTGTTATGTCTTTTTTATACTCGTTCACGAAGTGAAACTGGTATATTGGTTTGTGCAATGTCCGTCATGCTATCCGTCCGTCTGACCGTCTGTCCGTCTATCCGTATGAACGCAATATTTTTCGACGCTATTGACGATAGAGACTTGAAACTTGGCATATATACTTGTAGTTATCTGCTTCAGACAAAGTGTTAAGATTTTTGTGCTACGCCCACTGGGAGGTTGGCAAATCGATAACATGTCGATACACCTCAAATCGCAAATCGATTAAAGTTGAATATTTCCCACAATATTAAAGTTAGAGTCACCAAATTTGGTATGTAGATAGCTAATGATCTCCTCCAAAAAATGCGGCCCTGATTTCCCGGTCACGCCCACTAGAACGCCCCCCAGCGCCCCCGCCCTAAAAAATCGGAACTGGCTATATCTCCCACAGTTTTAGAGCTAGAGTCACCAAATTTTGAATATATATTACTGTTAGGGTCCTCCAAACATCACCCAAAATTTTTCTGGCCACGCCCCCTTCCGCCTCCGTAATCGCTAAAGTCGATATATTTATAAGCTCAAAACGGTAACACGTGTATAATTAACACAATTTGAAAGCTAGAGACACCAAACTTGGTATGTAGATTGCTGGTGACCTCCCCAAAAGATTGGGACCTTGATATCCCGGCCACGCCCACTAGAACGCCCCCCAGACACCCTGCCTTAAAAAATCAGAAATGGCTATATCTTCCAAAGTATTAGAGCTAGAGTCACCAAATCTTGAAGATAGATTAGTGGTCAGCTCCTCTAAATAAGTGTGCAAATTGCGTGTCCACCCCCGTCCTCTCCCGCCCCCGCAATGTGCGAAAGCCTATATCTCCCACAATTTTGGAGCTAGAGTCACCAAATTTTAAACGTAGATGGCTGGTCACCCCTTTTAAAGCTCGGTAAGAAAATTTCCTGCCCATGGCCACTGCCGCCCACTCCCACCTACTCCCGCCCACTTCCACCTACTCCCGCCCCCGCAAATCGGGAAAGCTATACCTCCGACAATTTTTGAGCTAGAGGCACAAAATTTGGCAGAAAGTGTTTGTGTGACCTTCTCTTAATGTTGGCCACGCCCACCCCCGCCCCTACGAAATATAAAAATTCTATATTTTTTTCAAAATAACAATAATAATTTCCGTGTACTGTGAACAAGTATTACGCAGTCGGTTACGTCCGACTGCAACGTTCTTACTTGTTTCATATGACTTGCCTTGCGCGACACCACTCCATATATAGGTTTTTTGACGCATCATCTCAAATGAGGCCGTTTTTCTCATATGTTACCATACATTGTATATATAATATAAATGTAACTAAGTTAATTTATATAGAAATTACATATTAAACTCTAATATATGAGAAATGTTTAAGTTACCTCAAAGTTTAATCGTATAAAGTGTTTTTAATATGACATTTTTTTGTTATGTCTTTTTTATACTCGTTCACGAAGTGAAACTGGTATATTGGTTTGTGCAATGTCCGTCATGCTATCCGTCCGTCTGACCGTCTGTCCGTCTATCCGTATGAACGCAATATTTTTCGACGCTATTGAAGATAGAGACTTGAAACTTGGCATATATACTTGTAGTTATCTGCTTCAGACAAAGTGTTAAGATTTTTGTGCTACGCCCACTGGGAGGTTGGCAAATCGATAACATGTCGATACACCTCAAATCGCAAATCGATTAAAGTTGAATATTTCCCACAATATTAAAGTTAGAGTCACCAAATTTGGTATGTAGATAGCTAATGATCTCCTCCAAAAAATGCGGCCCTGATTTCCCGGTCACGCCCACTAGAACGCCCCCCAGCGCCCCCGCCCTAAAAAATCGGAACTGGCTATATCTCCCACAGTTTTAGAGCTAGAGTCACCAAATTTTGAATATATATTACTGGTAAGGTCCTCCAAACATCACCCCAAAATTTTTCTGGCCACGCCCCCTTCCGCCTCCGTAATCGCTAAAGTCGATATATTTATAAGCTCAAAACGGTAACACGTGTATAATTAACACAATTTGAAAGCTAGAGACACCAAACTTGGTATGTAGATTGCTGGTGACCTCCCCAAAAGATTGGGACCTTGATATCCCGGCCACGCCTACTAGAACGCCCCCCAGACACCCCGCCTTAAAAAATCAGAAATGGCTATATCTTCCAAAGTATTAGAGCTAGAGTCACCAAATCTTGAAGGTAGATTAGTGGTCAGCTCCTCTAAATAAGTGTGCAAATTGCGTGTCCACCCTCGTCCTCTCCCGCCCCCGCAATGTGCGAAAGCCTATATCTCCCACAATTTTGGAGCTACAGTCACCAAATTTTAAACGTAGATGGCTGGTCACCCCTTTTAAAGCTGGGTAAGAAAATTTCCTGCCCATGGCCACTGCCGCCCACTCCCACCTACTCCCGCCCACTTCCACCTACTCCCGCCCCTGCAAATCGGGAAAGCTATACCTCCGACAATTTTTGAGCTAGAGGCACAAAATTTGGCAGAAAGTGTTTGTGTGACCTTCTCTTAATGTTGGCCACGCCCACCCCCGCCCCTACGAAATATAAAAATTCTATATTTTTTTCAAAATAACAATAATAATTTCCGTGTACTGTGAACGAGTATTACGCAGTCGGTTACGTCCGACTGCAACGTTCTTACTTGTTTCATATGACTTGCCTTGCGCGACACCACTCCATATATAGGTTTTTTGACACATCATCTCAAATGAGGCCATTTTTCTCATATGTTACCATACATTGTATATATAATATAAATGTAACTAAGTTAATTTATATAGAAATTACATATTAAACTCTGATGAACGCAATATTTTTCGACGCTTTTGATGATAGAGACTTGAAACTTGGCATATATACTTGTAGTTATCTGCTTCAGACAAAGTGTTAAGATTTTTGTGCTACGCCCACTGGGAGACTGGCAAATCGATAACATGTCGATACACCTCAAATCGCAAATCGATTAAAGTTGAATATTTCCCACAATATTAAAGTTAGAGTCACCAAATTTGGTATGTAGATAGCTAATGATCTCCTCCGAAAAATGCGGCCCTGACTTCCCGGCCACGCCCACTAGAACGTCCCCCAGCGCCCCCGCCCTAAAAAATCGGAAATGGGTATATCTCCCACAGTTTTAGAGCTAGAGTCACCAAATTTTGAATATATATTATTGGTAAGGTCCCCCAAACATCACCCCAAAATTTTTCTGGCCACGCCCCCTTCCGCCTCCGTAATCGCTAAAATCGATATATTTATAAGCTCAAAACGGTAACACGTTTGTGCTTGTGTGACCTTCTCTTAATGTTGGCTACGCCCACCCCCGCCCCTACGATATATAAAAATTCTATATTTTTTTCAAAATAACAATAATTTTCGTGTACTGTGAACGAGTATTACGCAGCTGGTTACGTCCAACTGCAACGTTCTTACTTGTTTCATATCACTTGCCTTACGCGACACCACTCCATATATAGGTTTTTTGACACATCATCTCAAATGAGGCCATTTTTCTCATATGTTACCATACATTGTATATATAATATAAATGTAACTAAGTTAATTTATATAGAAATTACATATTAAACTCTAATATATGAGAAATGTTTAAGTTTAATCGTATAGTGTGTTTTTAATATGACATTTTTTTATGTCTTTTTTATACTCGTTCACGAAGTGAAACTAGTATATTGGTTTGTGCAATGTCCGTCATGCTGTCCGTCCGTCAGTCCGTCTGTCCGTATGAACGCAATATTTTTCGACGCTATTGAAGATAGAGACTTGAAACTTGGCATATATACTTGTAGTTATCTGCTTCAGACAAAGTGTTAAGATTTTTGTGCTACGCCCACTGGGAGGTTGGCAAATCGATAACATGTCGATACACCTCAAATCGCAAATCGATTAAAGTTGAATATTTCCCACAATATTAAAGTTAGAGTCACCAAATTTGGTATGTAGATAGCTAATGATCTCCTCCAAAAAATGCGGCCCTGATTTCCCGGTCACGCCCACTAGAACGCCCCCCAGCGCCCCCGCCCTAAAAAATCGGAACTGGCTATATCTCCCACAGTTTTAGAGCTAGAGTCACCAAATTTTGAATATATATTACTGGTAAGGTCCTCCAAACATCACCCCAAAATTTTTCTGGCCACGCCCCCTTCCGCCTCCGTAATCGCTAAAGTCGATATATTTATAAGCTCAAAACGGTAACACGTGTATAATTAACACAATTTGAAAGCTAGAGACACCAAACTTGGTATGTAGATTGCTGGTGACCTCCCCAAAAGATTGGGACCTTGATATCCCGGCCACGCCCACTAGAACGCCCCCCAGACACCCCGCCTTAAAAAATCAGAAATGGCTATATCTTCCAAAGTATTAGAGCTAGAGTCACCAAATCTTGAAGGTAGATTAGTGGTCAGCTCCTCTAAATAAGTGTGCAAATTGCGTGTCCACCCCCGTCCTCTCCCGCCCCCGCAATGTGCGAAAGCCTATATCTCCCACAATTTTGGAGCTACAGTCACCAAATTTTAAACGTAGATGGCTGGTCACCCCTTTTAAAGCTCGGTAAGAAAATTTCCTGCCCATGGCCACTGCCGCCCACTCCCACCTACTCCCGCCCACTTCCACCTACTCCCGCCCCCGCAAATCGGGAAAGCTATACCTCCGACAATTTTTGAGCTAGAGGCACAAAATTTGGCAGAAAGTGTTTGTGTGACCTTCTCTTAATGTTGGCCACGCCCACCCCCGCCCCTACGAAATATAAAAATTCTATATTTTTTTCAAAATAACAATAATAATTTCCGTGTACTGTGAACGAGTATTACGCAGTCGGTTACGTCCGACTGCAACGTTCTTACTTGTTTCATATGACTTGCCTTGCGCGACACCACTCCATATATAGGTTTTTTGACACATCATCTCAAATGAGGCCATTTTTCTCATATGTTACCATACATTGTATATATAATATAAATGTAACTAAGTTAATTTATATAGAAATTACATATTAAACTCTAATATATGAGAAATGTTTAAGTTACCTCAAAGTTTAATCGTATAAAGTGTTTTTAATATGACATTTTTTTGTTATGTCTTTTTTATACTCGTTCACGAAGTGAAACTGGTATATTGGTTTGTGCAATGTCCGTCATGCTATCCGTCCGTCTGACCGTCTGTCCGTCTATCCGTATGAACGCAATATTTTTCGACGCTATTGAAGATAGAGACTTGAAACTTGGCATATATACTTGTAGTTATCTGCTTCAGACAAAGTGTTAAGATTTTTGTGCTACGCCCACTGGGAGGTTGGCAAATCGATAACATGTCGATACACCTCAAATCGCAAATCGATTAAAGTTGAATATTTCCCACAATATTAAAGTTAGAGTCACCAAATTTGGTATGTAGATAGCTAATGATCTCCTCCAAAAAATGCGGCCCTGATTTCCCGGTCACGCCCACTAGAACGCCCCCCAGCGCCCCCGCCCTAAAAAATCGGAACTGGCTATATCTCCCACAGTTTTAGAGCTAGAGTCACCAAATTTTGAATATATATTACTGTTAGGGTCCTCCAAACATCACCCCAAAATTTTTCTGGCCACGCCCCCTTCCGCCTCCGTAATCGCTAAAGTCGATATATTTATAAGCTCAAAACGGTAACACGTGTATAATTAACACAATTTGAAAGCTAGAGACACCAAACTTGGTATGTAGATTGCTGGTGACCTCCCCAAAAGATTGGGACCTTGATATCCCGGCCACGCCCACTAGAACGCCCCCCAGACACCCCGCCTTAAAAAATCAGAAATGGCTATATCTTCCAAAGTATTAGAGCTAGAGTCACCAAATCTTGAAGGTAGATTAGTGGTCAGCTCCTCTAAATAAGTGTGCAAATTGCGTGTCCACCCCCGTCCTCTCCCGCCCCCGCAATGTGCGAAAGCCTATATCTCCCACAATTTTGGAGCTAGAGTCACCAAATTTTAAACGTAGATGGCTGGTCACCCCTTTTAAAGCTCGGTAAGAAAATTTCCTGCCCATGGCCACTGCCGCCCACTCCCACCTACTCCCGCCCACTTCCACCTACTCCCGCCCCCGCAAATCGGGAAAGCTATACCTCCGACAATTTTTGAGCTAGAGGCACAAAATTTGGCAGAAAGTGTTTGTGTGACCTTCTCTTAATGTTGGCCACGCCCACCCCCGCCCCTACGAAATATAAAAATTCTATATTTTTTTCAAAATAACAATAATAATTTCCGTGTACTGTGAACAAGTATTACGCAGTCGGTTACGTCCGACTGCAACGTTCTTACTTGTTTCATATGACTTGCCTTGCGCGACACCACTCCATATATAGGTTTTTTGACGCATCATCTCAAATGAGGCCATTTTTCTCATATGTTACCATACATTGTATATATAATATAAATGTAACTAAGTTAATTTATATAGAAATTACATATTAAACTCTAATATATGAGAAATGTTTAAGTTACCTCAAAGTTTAATCGTATAGTGTGTTTTTAATATGACATTTTTTTGTTATGTCTTTTTTATACTCGTTCACGAAGTGAAACTGGTATATTGGTTTGTGCAATGTCCGTCATGCTATCCGTCCGTCTGACCGTCTGTCCGTCTATCCGTATGAACGCAATATTTTTCGACGCTATTGAAGATAGAGACTTGAAACTTGGCATATATACTTGTAGTTATCTGCTTCAGACAAAGTGTTAAGATTTTTGTGCTACGCCCACTGGGAGGCTGGCAAATCGATAACATGTCGATACACCTCTAATCGCAAATCGATTAAAGTTGAATATTTCCCACAATATTAAAGTTAGAGTCACCAAATTTGGTATGTAGATAGCTAATGATCTCCTCCAAAAAATGCGGCCCTGATTTCCCGGTCACGCCCACTAGAACGCCCCCCAGCGCCCCCGCCCTAAAAAATCGGAACTGGCTATATCTCCCACAGTTTTAGAGCTAGAGTCACCAAATTTTGAATATATATTACTGGTAAGGTCCCCCAAACATCACCCCAAAATTTTTCTGGCCACGCCCACTTCCGCCTCCGTAATCGCTAAAATCGATATATTTATAAGCTCAAAACGGTAACACGTGTATAATTAACACAATTTGAAAGCTAGAGACACCAAACTTGGTATGTAGATTGCTGGTGACCTTCCCAAAAGATTGAGACCTTGAAATGCCGGCCACGCCCACTAGAACGCCCCCCAGACACCCCGCCTTAAAAAATCAGAAATGGCTATATCTTCCAAAGTATTAGAGCTAGAGTCACCAAATCTTGAAGGTAGATTAGTGGTCAGCTCCTCTAAATAAGTGTGCAAATTGCGTGTCCACCCTCGTCCTCTCCCGCCCCCGCAATGTGCGAAAGCCTATATCTCCCACAATTTTGGAGCTAGAGTCACCAAATTTTAAACGTAGATGGCTGGTCACCCCTTTTAAAGCTGGGTAAGAAAATTTCCTGCCCATGGCCACTGCCGCCCACTCCCACCTACTCCCGCCCACTTCCACCTACACCCGCCCCCGCAAATCGGGAAAGCTATACCTCCGACAATTTTTGAACTAGAGGCACAAAATTTGGCAGAAAGTGTTTGTGTGACCTTCTCTTAATGTTGGCCACGCCCACCCCCGCCCCTACGAAATATAAAAATTCTATATTTTTTTCAAAATAACAATAATAATTTCCGTGTACTGTGAACGAGTATTACGCAGTCGGTTACGTCCGACTGCAACGTTCTTACTTGTTTCATATGACTTGCCTTGCGCGACACCACTCCATATATAGGTTTTTTGACACATCATCTCAAATGAGGCCATTTTTCTCATATGTTACCATACATTGTATATATAATATAAATGTAACTAAGTTAATTTATATAGAAATTACATATTAAACTCTAATATATGAGAAATGTTTAAGTTACCTCAAAGTTTAATCGTATAAAGTGTTTTTAATATGACATTTTTTTGTTATGTCTTTTTTATACTCGTTCACGAAGTGAAACTGGTATATTGGTTTGTGCAATGTCCGTCATGCTATCCGTCCGTCTGACCGTCTGTCCGTCTATCCGTATGAACGCAATATTTTTCGACGCTATTGATGATAGAGACTTGAAACTTGGCATATATACTTGTAGTTATCTGCTTCAGACAAAGTGTTAAGATTTTTGTGCTACGCCCACTGGGAGGTTGGCAAATCGATAACATGTCGATACACCTCAAATCGCAAATCGATTAAAGTTGAATATTTCCCACAATATTCAAGTTAGAGTCACCAAATTTGGTATGTAGATAGCTAATGATCTCCTCCAAAAAATGCGGCCCTGACTTCCCGGCCACGCCCACTAGAACGCCCCCCAGCGCCCCCGCCCTAAAAAATCGGAACTGGCTATATCTCCCACAGTTTTAGAGCTAGAGTCACCAAATTTTGAATATATATTACTGGTAAGGTCCTCCAAACATCACCCCAAAATTTTTCTGGCCACGCCCCCTTCCGCCTCCGTAATCGCTAAAGTCGATATATTTATAAGCTCAAAACGGTAACACGTGTATAATTAACACAATTTGAAAGCTAGAGACACCAAACTTGGTATGTAGATTGCTGGTGACCTCCCCAAAAGATTGGGACCTTGATATCCCGGCCACGCCCACTAGAACGCCCCCCAGACACCCCGCCTTAAAAAATCAGAAATGGCTATATCTTCCAAAGTATTAGAGCTAGAGTCACCAAATCTTGA
>JAWNPQ010000275.1:0-42538 GCA_035047465.1 Drosophila sordidula
TCAATGTAATTAATATGTTGAAAATCTTTTATCTTTTATTATTATTTATTGATTTATTTATTATTTCATTATTTTGGTATTTACATTATTAATGAAATTATCTTATGTTTTCCGTATATATTAATATTATTGTATTCAATTATCTGTGTTTAAAGTTAATTAGTAATAAGAAATAATATTGATTAAAATTTTCATTAAAATAATTCATCATAGCCTAAAATTACACAAAATAATATACTTATAAATAAAATTCTTGCATATTCTGCTAAAAAAATTAATGCAAATCCTCATTTTCTATACTCTACATTAAAACCCAGAAACTAATTCAGATTCTCCTTCAGCAAAATCAAAGAGATAATGATTAGTTTCAGCTAATGAAATTGTTAACCATACTAAAGCTATGGGAAATAAAATAAACAAAAATCAAATATATGTCTGATAAATATAAAAATATAAAAAATTATAACTTCCAATTAAAAAAACAAAGGATAATAAAATTAAAGCTAATCTAACTTCATATGAAATAGTTTGAGCTACCGCACGTAACCCTCCTAATAAAGCATAATTAGAATTAGAAGATCATCCAGCTACTATAACGAGTATAAACCCCCAAACTTGTACAACATAAAAAAATAACCCTCTTAAATTAAATGAATATAATTTAACAAAAAAAGGTATACATATTCAAACAATTAAAGATAAAATTAAAGATAAAATAGGAGAAATATAATATCTTAAATAATTTGATAATAATGGATAAGTTTGTTCTTTAGTAAATAATTTAATTACCATCACAAAAAGGTTGAGGAACTGCCTATTAAACCAACTTTAGTTAGGACCTTTACGAATCTGAATATTGTCAATACATCCTACTAGAAGTTGTTGCACTAATTTGCAATAGCGACTTCGCACTGATGCGACATTGTAATGCACTTGTACATTTTATTATCGTAATAGTCAAATGTGTGCTGAGTGTTTATTGGTCGTACATATAATGTGACCATTGATCACATTGTTCACATTGAATAATCATCTCTCCATCACTGTAGGCTTTTTTACATATAGAACAGCTAATTTGCCTAGTCCAAGGCGGACATTCTGGCAAGTTCGGGTCACGATAAGTGCTTTTTTCAGTGAGATTTCGACCACATTTTTTGACATATAGTACAGAAAGAACTTTTTCAATTTCCAGTGGTACCGTCTGTAGGGGTGGATTAACATAGATATATGTGGTATGAAATATCGCATTCGTCGCATAGAAGCAACGGGGCTTCATCGTTTTTTTTTCCGCAGCCTTCACAGACGGTACAGTCCAAGCAGCGCCATCCCTTTTGCAGAATACCTCTTGAGTGTTTAACACTAGCACAATACGGATGATAGCATTGACCACATTGGGCACACGTGATCAATACTGCGTCACTTTCAATTCGTAATGTGCCACACATAATTTAAATATCTTGCGATAGTATAAACTTATCTCGAGCCGAACACAACAACTTTTTCTTGTCGCTGGAAAAGTCTGTATCTAAATTACGACTAATGTACCGATCATGTGATCCGCTTTGAAAGAACAAGTTGGCGTCCTTTTCCCCGACTGCTACGCTTTTTCCCAAACTGGGACATTGTCCCCATGCGATGTAAGACAACCTTACCCCCTTTACCTCGAATGTTGTTTAAACAAACTTTTTTTTTAGTGTTTGGCAACTTCAGTGGATCTTCACTATTTACATCAAGACAGGGCTTTCCATTTAATGGATCCATCTCTACATGTTTAATATTAAATTGGTCTGAGGTTTGCAGTTCCGTCATGGATCGTTCAAGAGGGTCAGGTATTTTAAGTTGCGCAGCAGATGAGCTTGTTTTACAAATAGGGCAAACATAGTCATAGTCAGGATTATATTCTTTTTCTTGTGATACGCAGTCAAATCAGCTTCTTCATCACAAGTGCTGTGAACAAATCTAAAATATGCAAAATATTGAAGGACTTGAAACATTTTCTCTATTTTTACTACTTACTTATGACAACAACTACATTTCACCATTTCTTTATAAGCTGCAGCTCTATATGCCTTTTGGCAAATTGGACACGAAAATCCTTTGTTTCTTTGTTGATAACATGAATCACAAATAGTATAGTGACTGTGCCAGCGAGATGAGCTACCACCACCTGGTGTACGTGATCCACAGTCCGTGCAAACACGACATCGCTGAAATTAAAATATATAAAATAATAGAGATATATATGTATTTTAGCTATATTCTATATTTTTGGAGTAATTCGCGCCAACTTCATGCAATCACAAAAACAAAGCAACTATTTGTTAGTGTGCTGCTTATGATGCATTTTATTTAGTAGACAAAAATTATCAAAATATGTTAAATATGTCCCTCGCCCAAAAAATTGCCTTAAACTGAGGTATACAAAAGTGTCTAGCTTTAATAGTGACGAAACAGTGCGTTCATACGGACAGACGGCAAATGCACAAATCCAATATACTGTCTTCACTTTGTGAACGAGTATAAGCATCAAACTTTTTTACCAGAGATTTGGTCAGGGACATTTAGCCTATTTAGGGGCAAACGAACCACTATTATGGGAACCGTACACTCTTTGGATTAATATATTTTTAATTATTGTCACTTTGCTTTTTTTATAAATTGTATATTATATAAATAACCACATAGAAAGAAGCTGGAAAGCTGAACTTGGACTTTTTACGTTCGTCTATACCAACAAGTTTACTTCAAATCATCGATAACTTGTCTCGTTTTCTTATTATCGATAATTAGCGGGGTTTTGAGCATATCTTAGACACCATATGAGCTAGAGCCAACAAATTTGGTTCAAAATATTCGCGTAAAGCATACCCAGCTGAAGAATATTTTTTTTTTTTTGTTTTGGATATCTCCCCCATTCTTCCTATATATGTGAAAAACGCCATTGAAATATTACGGACTTGGGCTTTGGTTTGTACATCAATTTCATGCTCTTGTTATTTTCATTAAGATCATGCTCTTAGTGTCTCTCTCTTCGGCTGTTTTCCCTAAGCTCCGGTCTGGAGAATTCTTACTTACTTTAAAATATACATTAGTTGGAAATTAATAAGAAATAAAGATTGTTGTCACATCGTTAAGTTTTTTCAAGTAATTTTGTTAATTCATATACAAATTTATGCATTCGACAATTATAAGGTTTAAAAAAAGTTGTAGTTTATTACAACAATTTCGCCCAAACTTCTATTTTTACCAGAGACAACTAATATGAAACAAAATCAAAATTTGCAAAACATATAAAAAAAAATTTTTTAATAACAGAAAAAACATTCTACTTGGCAATGACTTTAAAAATTTTAATGTTTTTAATAGCTATCTACATATGTATCTATATCGGTCTGTACAGCTAAGCTGGACTTTGGCATAGGTCCACTAGGTTGTTAGAATTGGAAGAGCAGCAGTAACAGCTACAGTCGGTTTTGTTGTAGGCGAGACAGTGGTGCTAGACAATCAAAGACGCTGTGAGCCAAATCGCTAGCGCTATAGTAAGATAACACTTTCGTAAAGCGTTGTGGCGTGGTATTTAGAGCCAAAGTTTACTTTAATATTGCAGAAGTTACTCATGTAGCTCCGGTTACCAAGTTGAGAGGAATTGGCCCCACGTTGTTACAAGTGCTTGCACTCTGAGAGTTATTACACGATGACATGACTTTTGTTTGATTAAGTAAATTAAGTGAGTTTAATCTATTTACTTAAACCTTTCATTCAAATGTATAAATGTATATACAGATGTTGACAACTAATTGGAAACAAGAATCTTGACTATGTCTTTACTGTATCCATGATAACACCAATAGACTTAACGCTACATTATTATGCTTTTTCTCTTTCCCCATTATCCTTCTTTAAATTAAATATCTAATTTCACTCTTTCTTAATAATTGCGATTAGTACGTTGGGAACCATATGGTTGAAGCGTGACAACTAAGTGGAAACAAGTGTGATTTGGCGAAGAATATATTATATGTTTAATTATTTTTGCCAATATTTCAGTAAGTTTTTTTTTGTTTTTAATTCTTACAATGTATTTGTAATAAATTTTGGTCATTATAACATCGTCAATCAAAGGTACTAGTGCTCCGGCCGGACCTATCCGGGTACAGCAACACCATTAAATCGCTAAAAACAAATAGTTTTTAATGCTACTGACTATTTAAAAATAAATTATACAACAGAAAGCGTTTCACGAAAATAGAGACAGCGCAATAGTTCAAAATCATAGATTGTCAGATTATATTCAAGTCCAACTTTAATCTTCGCAATATCCTGTAAATATTCAGCGTGAAAATGTTGATTAGTTTGAACTTAGAAATATCAAAACTGATCATTTTTAGATGGTTGATTAAAGCTAGCCTCCATGGGCGTTTTTCACGGACGAAGATACTTGTGACTATCAAGCAGAGAAAGCGTAAAATAGAATTTGCTAAGTACCATGTTGATTGGGCTCCGACAAAATATCAATATTTGGTCTGGAGTGATAAAATAAAAATTCATTGTCTTGGTCTGGATAGTACAAAACGTGATCGACGACCAAAAAGCTAGAAATGAAGTCCTAGATATGCATCAACCATTGTAAAGCATGAAGGTGGCAATATTAATGTATGGGCAATCTTCGCCAAGAATGAAGTTGGTACTATACACTGCATAAAAGGCATACGCGGCAAAGCAAAATATGTTGACATGCTTAATAATGTCTTAATACCGTGGTCGGATAAAAATATTAAATACAAAAATATATGTATATATAATCTAACGAAAATGTTTTTCCAAGCAAAATCCATGACTGTTTTCGAGTGGCTATCGTCCAGCCCGGAGGTTAATCATACCGAACATTAATGGGATAACCTTAAAAAGTCATCGCAAAGCAAAAAATAATGAATTTTGATTTATTATTCAAAAAAATTAGAAAGTTTTGGAAAGGTGCAAGTACCTTATTATACAAATACAGTGTCGCTGCGTATCTTTTTTGATGCAAAATGGATTCCCCACAAAGTAATGATACTATTTTAATCTATTATGAACTTTTTTAAAATTATTTGTTATGTTTATCTTTTCTTTTTTGATATTATTTTGTTTGTTTCCCATTAGTTGACTCGGTCGAATCTGCAGTTTGTATAGAAAAACTTCCGTTATATGTATATAGATATGTATATAAGATCTGTTGAAATCCAACTTTATATTTTGTTACGTTAATATGCAGCACATTTAAAAAATGTTTAAGTTTTTTCGGTGCCCATACAAAGTTTCGGAAATATATCTGATGACACTTAGTCAAAACTTTTGTTTCCAATTAGTTGTCAACGGCTGTATATAAGGCGATTATGCAACAGGTTAAAATCCATATCGGTTTTGAATTATTTGAAAAACGACTTTATACGATTAGTAGTTTATTGGGGAATAGAAGATACCCAGCTCGCAGGTCAGGGTACAAACATTTCAACCCTGTTTCATTTATAAACACACGAAATCACGTACACACACCATCAACACACGCCACAAGGATTGCACTTTACTGTGCTTGGCCAAGTCTTGAATAACTTCTAAATTAACTTTTAATCTTTATAAGATTTAGAACTTGAAACAGCATTTAAATCTATGAACAAAAAAAATGAAAAGCCGCAATATATTTGGGGCGAGTGGAAGGTACTATCCAAAATCAAAAATAATTCATATCTCCATATGCTTTACGGGAACATACAATTTGAAATAAATCAAATTACGTGGCTCTAGTTTTAATAGTCTCTGAGATATGATAAAAAAAAACGGGTCAAAAACCCGATAATTATCAATAATAAAAGAACGAGGCGGATTACTGATCATTTGAAATACACTAATTTGATTCGACTAGTGTCTGTTACATTCATTTACACAAAAGCATTATTCCATTTTTACCCATTGCAATGTGTTTAACGTAGGTGGGATTACAAGAGACATTCTAGATTAAGATTTTAAAATTATTTGCCGTTTGGAATTCTGCCAGGTCTCGCTGAATTCTGCCTTTAAATCGATAGCTCCGAAAACAACTTCTGTTTTTGTCACCTTCGAAAAGCTTCGTATTTTTCGATTATTTTGGAAACAGGATGCTATTCAGTTTGCCACTAATTAGAGTACTACTTTACAGCTATATATTATATATATATAGTAAAAAATATAAAGTAAAAAAGAAATTGAAAGTGCGTTTCAATATGAAAAAACAAACAAGTAAGAACGTTGCAGTCGGACGTAACCGACTGCGTATACTCGTTCACAGCACATAGAAGTTACTCTTCTTATTTTGGAAAAATATAGAATTATTAAATTCCGTATGGGCTGGGGTAGACGTGTCCAACATTTTTTGGCTTGATCTTAAGAGGTCATCCACACACTGCCAAATTTGGTGAATATATCTTTACATTTTTGGGAGAAATTGAATTTCGCGATTTGTGGGAGCGGGAGCGAGCTTGGCCGGGAAATCTTCTTACCGAGCTTAAAAAGGAGCCATCTACCTCTAAAAAATTTGGTGACTCTTGCTCTAAAATTGTGGGAGATATAGGCTTTCGCACTTTGCGGGGCCGGGTGTCTGCTTGGGTGGGCGATGGCGGGAAATTATTGTACCTTTATTTAAAGGAATTGACTACTAATGTACCTTTAAAAGTTGGTGACTCCAGCTCAAAAACTGTGGGAGATGTAGCCGTTTCTAATTTTTTAAGGCGGGGTGGCTGGGGGACGTTTTAGTGGGCGTGGCCGGGATATCAATGTCGCAATATTGCGTTCATACGGACAGACGGACGTACAGCATGACGGACATTGTACAAAACCAATATACTAGTTTCACTTCGTGAACAATTTAAGTACTACAGTCATAAACTTTAATTTGTACACAGATTTGAAAGCTGTTTTTAAGTCTTAACAATCTCAAAAAATTATACTCTTAGTTTGGATATTATTAAGGAATTTGGTTTCCACAGTGGCAGCCAAGCGCAGCCGCTGAGTAAAGTGCGCAGCTTGCAGTGAGAGTGTGTGTATGTACTATGTCTCTAAGTAAAGGATTGCATTGTATGTAACAACAGTTGGGTTCAGGGTATCCTAGTCAGGCGCTCACTTTATAGGTGGACGAGGGTATTTATATACTATGTATGTGTATATGTATATAGAAGGTTGCCATATACGTATATAGATTCATAAGCTTACAAACATAAAATTTATAAACTTACATTACATTTCCAGCCATATTTGGGAATAGAAGATATTACAGGTCGTAAGCACGTTGCGTGATAAATTTTTTGGCATTGTTCACATTTGATGAATTTAATATCATTAGATTCTTGTTGTCTACAAATCTGGCATTTTGTACAGCGCGCACAGCTCCAACCAGATCGCGTATCTAATGAAAATAGATTAAGATTAAGATTTAATCTTATTCGTATGAATGTAAACATATATATACATATATAATATTACGATTAATTCAGTGTTTTTTTTTTTCTCTCGTACGTCGATAAAATTATTTGTGTTCTAAAAAAGATTTGTCGCTCGTTGGCGACAAATTCAGTTCCCACACACTGCTTTAGTTTTAAATCATTTTGTTAACAAACACAAAAATAGTGGCAAACAACAGACATTTTTTCAACAAACTCGTCACAACAAACAAGCAAGTCAATCAAACTTAGGATATTCCTATCAATTTAGCAAAAGAGACACGAATACATATGTATCCAAAATGTAGTTTAAATGCCGCTTGATATGAAGAACATGTATTAAGTTTTAGCGGTTGTTTCACAATATGCCTTTTGATTAACAGATGTAGAGACGTGTGCGAGGAGCAACATAAATGGTTGATATGTTTTAGAAAAATCTCTTGAATAAAGCTATATGACAATAGTAATTAATATTTACCAGGTAAATTTGCCAATCCAATGCAAGTTGAATGAAAATGATCTCCACATGAACAACACATTATCAATTTTGACAGATCACCCAATGACGAACATGTTAGACACTCAACATTGTTATCGGTACCTAGGATAAATTTCTGGGTTAAATATATAAAATAATAACATCAGCTTAACGTACAAATTAATGGAACTTGACTTAAATGTTCGGTACAAAATACGGTAAAGCTTTCCAAGATTAGCAGACAACCAGCTGCAGCAGCACACGGCCAATGATGTATTTTTCGGCAATTCATCTTGCAAGTAATAGACGCTCCGTACTGTCCACAAAAACTACATTTCTGCTCCAAATAATTAGCTAACTGACTCATAAACTGAAGCACATCTGGATCCTTGACTTGAATTTTACGTAAAGACCACATTATACACATTCGATGTACATAAATATAGTCTTCATCGAAGAACAATGAAGTATTTATTATGTCTGTATAGCCTATTTTATCTAATTCATATGTGTTTTCTCCGTTGCTTACAGTTTTATTTTTTAAGCCACACTTGAGCTTACGAAAACTGTCTTGATCTTTTTCTGTATTATACGATTTATTTTCTTTGAAATCCAAAGGCACTTTTAGTTGAAACATGGTTCCTTGGCCAAGGGCGCTTCGCTCTCCAAGATTACATAGACAACACACTTTTCCCGGATAATTTTCGTGAAAGTATGGAAGATCATCGAAGCTTGTCACAACGGTTTTTTCTTCTATGTTTCCTAACATCTGTAAACTCATAATAAACTTATTAATATAAATCAATATTTTACACACAAAAACTAGTGACGCTAAATGTAACACAGAGCTATCGAATATCTAGATCGCATTTTTCTTCAATTAACATACATACATACGTCATATTTATCGATATAATATTTGGAAATTAATATTAAAAAACGAATAAGACCCAATGAAAATATATATATTTGTTTTAAAACAACGGAACCAAAATAACTGTTAGGCCAAAAAACTTAAACTAAACAATTAATTTAAAATATAGATGTTCATAGAAACACGTGTTTAAGTAATATTCATATTATGTTCAAAGCTGTCTCAAATCAGTAGAAACTTGTATTTTTAAGTTTTTTAAACAATTTAATTTTATTTCTAAGTGGTCTTTTCTGGATTTTGTTAAAAAGCAAAAGTGAGCGGCTATAGGTTGGTCAGTATTATGCACGTACGACCATCGATCATATGTGAGAAATACTTGATTGCTAAAATATTGCCAGGAGTTTTGGATTGATTGTGAGTCCGAAGAACTTCAAGTAAAAGTCTCTACCTTACCCAGCGGTTTAAGACATCCATTTTGCAGTTCGATTTAGGCTGCGATTACACAAAAATTGCTGGTGTCCACTTGCATGACGTGCTTTATGTTGGCAGCTGGGCTGTGAACAGTTCCAGGTCGTTTTTGCACCGTTCGAACATCTGTACTGCATCACAAAGTTCTACACTACAGTATTTACGTTCCCTTTCTGGTTGCCTTTTATAAGGCTTTGGAACGCACCCTGTTTTCCTCCTGCATTTTGCAAACAGCGACTGTATACGTTGAGCTAAAAAAACTTTAAAGCTCATGCGACAGCTTTGGTCTTCTGAAGTCTGTGATTGCTTGCATCCTTGGAAATAAGACACCCTAAACAGCCGACTTGTTGCTGCGCAATTTTCTTACGTACCATGAACCGTGGAAAGGTTTGGCTAGCATTGCATAACCCAAAGGTCATTACATTGAATTGATAAAGCCCGAACGGTGTTACGATGGCCGTTTTTCAGAAATGTTCCTTGCAGAAAAGTTCCTTAAGCAGCGCGTCAATCTCTGCTTCCCACATGTTTGCCTGCATTACTGTTCACAGCTTTTTCCATGAACTAAATTCTACAGTCTGACCAGAGAATTCTCTTAGGCATTGAACTACGTCTGAGATTTTGTCTAGGACAGGTTTAGGTCAGGTCTAGGCCAGATTTGCGAGAATGTGTTTATTTAGTTTATTTATTTTTATACTCGTTCACGAAGTGAAACTAGTATATTGTTTTGTGCAATGTCCGTCATGATGTCCGTCCGTCTGTCCGTATGAACGCAATATTTTTCGACGCTATTGAAGATAGAGACTTGAAACTTGGCATACATACTTGTAGTTATCTGCTTCAGATAAAGCGTTAACATTTTTGTGCCACGCCCACTGGGAGGCTGGCAAATCGATAACATGTCGATACACGTCAAATCGCAAATCGATTGAAGTTGAATATTTCACACAATATTAAAGTTAGAGTCACCAACTTTGGTATGTAGATAGCTGGTGATCTCCTCCAAAAAATGCGATCCTGATTTCCCGGCCGTGTATAATTATCATAATTTTAAAGCTAGACACACCAAACTTGGTGTGTAGATTGCTGGTGACCTCCCCAAAAGATTGAGACCTTGACGCCCACGCCCATTAGACGCCCCCCAGACACCCCGTCTAAAAAAATCCGAAATGGCTACATCTTCCAAAGTATTAGAGCTAGAGTCACCAGTGTTTGGGTGACCTTCTCTTAAGATTGAGCCGAAAACTATTGGCCACTCACACCCGCCCGTACGAAATATAAGAATTCTATATTTTTCCAAAATAATAATAATAACTTCCGTGTACTGTAAACGAGTATTACGGAGTCGGTTACGTCCGACTGCAACGTTCTTACTTGTTTGGTTATAGTTTAGCCTATCACTCGATTGTGAAGAACGAGATTTGGCGTACCCTGCGAAGCATACTTCGTTTTTTCCAAAATGCCTTCTGGGTAACTTATTAGATAGATTTGCAAGGTCTTTATGCTCAGTGATAATCTACCGTCAGGTTTGGCACAGAATAGTGATATGTTTCTTACGTGTGAGTCTGCTTTCAATGTGAAACCCGAGGTAGCGATGTCCGCCTTTGTGGTCGAGCAGGTCATCGTAATGGAACACTCCTGGCGGTATGTTTCTGCGGATGGCGAACGTTGACCAAAGTGATTTTGTCTGTTTATGTCCATTCGCTGTTTGTTCGTAAAGATATTTCTGCAGTTGGTCCGTTGCCTGGTAGATGCAGCTAACTTTGGAAAGAATTGGTGAATATGGTGAGGCTGTTGGTGTGTTCCAGTATATCAGGATTAACTGTCGGCATTTCAATACACACACTCGGCCTGCTGTTTGTCAACAAATGCAGTGACACTGTACTGGAAGTATTCGTAACTTTTAAGGATGAAGTCAATAACTCGGTGGAACTGCTCCGGAGCTCCATGTCGTTTTCCGAAACTGAATTGATGCCTAGACATGAATAAATCTCCGAGATGCTGGTGTATAATATTCGCTCGAATTTTTTGGAGAATGTCGGAAGTAGACTGACTGATGTTGACGGTCGGCTTTCATAACTTGTCTCGTTTTAGATAACAATAGCAGCCTTTGTAACTAGCTGAATGGTTACCGCCACAGGTTTAGTGGAAGTAGTCTGCTTCAAGTGTTGTTTTACAAAGCAGGAGCCTGGCGGATGTTCGCAGACGAAGACGAAGAGCTTCTGGCAGTAACATCGCACAAAGTCGGCGGGACGGCCCTGGTGTACAGCCTTGGAACAACTTGGTCTAAGGCCACATGAAATTTGTTGATGTCGTATTCCTGGGATCATAATGGACCCAGTTTTTTTGGATTTGGAAGGTGGTGTGGAAGGTGTGGGTAGTGATTGGGTTTACAACTAACTAGCTTCGGCCTCCATTGCACTAAATTTAAGTGCGTCCTGGTTTTCTTCATTGGCTAATTCTGCCATTCTTGTTGACATTGAGTGGCGAGAGGGGCGCACTTTTTAACTATTCTCGGCACGGATTCGACAAGAGACATTGTGGATGAATTTGGTGTGCCTTGGTGTATATTATTACCGACAAAAATGTGGGCTGCGGAAGATGCAGGGGTTGAATTGGCCATGGGCCGATCAGTAGGCTGTTTATTGGAGTAAGCGAACTCGTTTCATTGCTGTGTTGTACACGATTGGGTCGAAGGGGAGCCTTCCAAGCTGCGTATAAATGGTGGGTTGCATAAGTAGTGCCAGCTACTGCGTACGTACCCGGTGTAGTAAAAGATAAGTTTGGCGTAGTTGTAATGTATGCAGAGATTGACAGGTAAAAAGTGAAAGAGTCGTTGGTGTCACTAAGGGCGCACATGTTGGTAAATAATACAACTCAAATGTATAACAGTGCAATTCATTGAAAGTGCATTATTTGCAGCAACGGTCGCGAGAAGTCTATGCTGTAAGTGCTGCCTGCCAGATCAAGATAAGCGCACGCAAGCGCATACATAGTTGGATAAACGTTATAGCAGCCTTTTATATCCCTTGGACAACTTTTTTGTTATTGTTTTCAATAACAGTTGTAAATATTGTAACTTATAATATATTGCGAACAATATACAATACCGTGAAAGCTGTGCGCAAATTGTAACAATGACACTTTCAGCTGCCAGAGAAGAACTGTTTTGCGGTGCTTACGTTAACATCTTGATCTTCTAATAACTAAGCTGCTTGGGTTGCATCTGCTAGTCTGGCATCTGCCAAGTTTTGCACAACACTCTGTATCCGACTCTGCAATTCTATCAGGTTCATTTGAGCGAGAAGATTCACATCATTGATGTTATTCTTGTTGGCCGCAAAATGTTATTTTGGTTGACCAATTCAGAATGTTAAGAATTATTACGTGCTCACATTGAAAGAGATATATACAGGTATTTATAACAAGCAAATATGGCCTGAACAGTACGTTCTCTTTTTAAATTTTTTTTTTATTTAAGATATTTTTTTCTCATTTTCCTAATTTCTTTTTGAAATTAAAAATATTTTTTTTAATGACTAACAAATGTTTTTTATAGCCAGTGTTTTGCTAAAGTCGTAGAACTGGGCTTATGAAAGGCAATAAGCTCTCAAAGTTTCAAAAAGCTTTCTTAGCTTAGTACGAAGCAAGCCGACACACAAAATTGTTATCTAATTTTGGCATACATTTTAAAAATGTAATATCTTAATAAGTTTTTAACAAGTTATCGTACTGGAATGAAAAAGGTTCAATTTCTTCGTGGTTACACATAGCTGCAAAGTTCATACTTGTTTTAAATTATTGATATCTTTCGTTTTAATTTTTTTTTTACAAGATGTCTTATTTTTTTATTTTTTTTATGAAAGAAATTTATTTACGAAAGTAATGTAATCAAAATATATACAAATATATAAAAAAAAAAAACAAGTGAGAACGTTGCAGTCTGACGTAACCGACTGCGTAATACTTGTTCACGGTACACAGAAGTTATTATTGTTATGTTGGAAAAATATAGAATTTTTATATTTAGTAGGGGCGGGGTGGGCGTGGCCAACATTTTTCGGTTCGATCTTAAGAGAAAGTCAACCAAACGCTGTCTGCCAAATTTTGTGACTCTAGCTCCAAAATTGTGAGAGATATAGCTTTTCGCGTGTGTGGGGGTGGTCATGGCCATGTCCGTCATTCTGTCCGTCCGTGTAACCGCCGTCTGTCTGCATGAACGCAATTTTTTTTAAATAGTAGATTTAAAAATTCTATATATATGTATATATGCATTGGTGGCTTTATAAGTCGATTCAATCTATATATCTCCCTCAGTTTTAAAGCTAAAAAGATTATATATTTTCCATAATCCAGAGCTAGAGTCATCAAATTTGACAGTCAGTTCTTTGAGGACCACCTCTAAGAATTTCCGCACCGTCCCTGCCACCACACAAATTTCAAAAATCAATATTTTTCAAAATAATAATTATTATTGGGACCGTTTATAACTCTTTTAAGCTCAGAATATATGTTGTTGTTCAAAATATAATTAGGTTGCAATTCAAAGCATTCCATAGCGGTTTGAAAGTGAATACTGAATGCTTTATATTAAAAGTCCTTTTTAGTCACATCGATAAATTGTGGACGCTAACGGAAAACGCTGCGTAGTAGAAACGCAGTGTTTCATTTTTGTATCGAATATATCGCCGACGTATTGAATATTCATGTATGATTATCATATTGTTTATTATTAAAGTTTATCCTTAAATATAGTTGATGGAGTTTGGCGGTTATGTGTGTACTATCTTTGCGCACACTGTAAAAAGTATGTAGGAACATTGCTTACGATGGCCCTTTATCGACCCAGAGGTACTTTAGCACGTGTCATATACGCCAAATTCCATAATGATAACTTTTTGGAGAATATAGATACAAGGCAGGTAAATATCAATGATAAACACATTATTGATGTGACGTACACGTACTTAATGCATATTTGCAGTGGTACACATTAAATTGTGAATTACCTCAGAAATTCCAATCGAAGTTTGTTGCGCTCAACCAACCTGACACAACCACAATAAGATGGTTGGAAAGAGCAAAAATGCTGTCTTCAAACATTTGGTTACACCTGTGGCATGCATTGGCCAGGTCTGTTTTACAGTTTTTTATGACTCAAACCGATATCAACGGACTCTTAAAACGTGGTTCCATGTTTATTCTGTCAGAGGAGCAATTCTATAAACTCTTGGAGGCAGGTGGCTTTCCAACGAGATATTTAACAGAAACGGTGAACTTGTTTGCTAATTCATAAAAGCGTAAACATTGCATTTATATTATTTGTTTTAGATTACACTGCTAGATATTGGTGCCGGCGACGGGGAAGTCTCTTTACGCGTTGCAAGCAGTGTGTCCGATCTTAGCGGTAATACTGTTTTGCAAGTGTTTGCCACTGAAGCTAGTTGGACGATGCGAGAAAGGCTAAAAAAACTAAATTTTAACGTAGTTAGTGAAATTCGTGAGCTTCAGAACGTGGATTTAATTTCGTGTCTTAATGTGCTCGACCGTTGCTTTGATCCATTTAAACTTTTGGAAGATATACATTCCGCACTAGCGCCAGGGGGTCGCGCTGTAGTTGCATTAGTGCTTCCCTACATGCACTATGTGGAGACTAACACATCGCATTTACCGTTAAGACCATTAATGGATAATTCCAACATGAGAAGTGGCCGTGAGTCAACGTTCGAAGAAGAAGCAGCTAGATTTTTGGAATTACTTGAGAACTGTGGCTTTCATGTTGAATCCTGGACAAAAGCACCGTACTTATGCGAAGGTGATCTTCGACAATCATTTTATTGGTTGATTGATCTAATTGTCGTACTTTCAAAAAAGACCTAAATTACTTATGTATGTTATAATAAACTTTCAAGTATTATTTGTATTCCTCTCAGAACTCACAAAATGTGTAATGCAGAGGTACACACATAAAGACACAAACAAGTTGTTTTACTGTAACTTCTAATGATTATTATACCCTGAACCCATTGAAATCAGGTAAATTATAGTATAATGTTTTTGTGCAAATGTATGTAACAGGTATAAATATTCTTGATCAGTATCAAGCTCTGCGCCGATCTAAGCGCATTAATAAACTCTGAAAGCACCGCCAAGATTACATAAAAAGTGTATTATAAGATAACTTTTCTTTAGAAAAGTAGAATCAAAGTCCTATTAAAAATATCAAAGAGCAACATAATCAAATAAGAGTTCTCTAGTCAAGAGCACTCGAAATTACAACTGTGCCAACGCGGAGTTGCACCGGGACCTAAATAAGCACAAAAAATAAAAACAAGTCATCTATGTTCGGACTTGAACTTGCCACTTTCCCAATAGAAAGCTGTACCTCATTCTAAGATCTGCACGAAAAAACGGAATCATCTATAAATACTAGATATTGAACCAGAGTTTGTGAATTCTGTGTTAATCGATCTGACACAAGTGTTTTACAATTAAACTTAGTCAGATTAATATTGTTGGATAGATTCTGCTGTCTTGCTTGTCAAGATATAAATAATTTTCGCGACGGAGAACACCAATAAAACACCCCAGTTCAAAGAGAAACTAGAATTAAACTATGAAAGCTTGGGCAAACATAAAAGAAAATGCCTAAGGCCATAGTAGGTAGTCAAATTTAAAGTTAGGATTGCAGTGTATGACCTTAACTTATTCAAGTATTCCAAATAGAAAGACGATATTATTACTATTTTATGGCAAAATATATAATTATTTATTGATATGTTGTATTTGAGTCAATTAACGAATTTGAACAGCCATTAATGTAGGCTTTATGCAACTTTGTAACAAATTCCTTATCGTTTTGAATAAGGTAAGTAAAGGCCTGCACAAATTGAGCCGAGTTAAGCGGCTGCAAGTATTGTTGCTCTGATTCTGGTTTGACGTTGGGGACATCAAACATGGTGGGCGGCATAAGCGCAGGCTTTGCATCTGCCTTATCCCCGACCAGTAGCCTTCTGAGACACTGCTCAGCTTCGTCGCTTGCAACTAAAACCGATGCTGGTGGTTCATCTTTATTTTTCTCATATTTAAGTTCACTTAGGAAAGGGATGGGTTGTCCAGTACTCCGAGCTAATGAAGAAGTTGATGCCCTAAGAAATGGGGACAAAGGACATTGCGCAGAACCCACAAGATCGCCGTCTTTCGTAGAAGATTGAGAAGACGCCTCGATGGGCGTAACAGAACGCTGCTGTTTCTCCAACTGGTCTACTGAAAGAGGCTGCGCTCGGTTCATTTGCGCCTCCACTGTAGCCTGCTTTGCAGACTCAAAAAACTTCAGTACATTACGAGAAGTCACGTTTTCTACGGACTGGGGCACTGTGGCTGCAGACTGGGACTGACAATTTAACTGTGCATTGTACTCTTTTTGCGCCTGGCTAAGCATGTTGAATATGCTTGAGTTGCCCGATTTTGCATACGCCAGCAATGATGTAGGATGTTGTCCGTTACTTGCCTTATTAAGTAACAAGCTGTTTACTAGGCTACTAATACGATCGCATTCTTCACTGTTGTAAAACCAAAATCCGCGGATGCGCGACCGTTCGTTGCGGTACAGCAGAAAGGGTGGCTGCGACTGCAATTCCAAACTGCCGGTTATTGGCTCCACGAATGATGTCGTGTTGAGTCGGTTATTTATAAATATGCTGTGAAATGGCTCTGCATTTCGATGATAAATAAAAAATGCGCCTTCAACATCCGTTTTTTCCCATTCATTTTGATCCGAATTGAATGTGTAAAATGCAACATGTGATGATGAATCGACAATCTCTTTAGCGTATGGATCAATTTTTTTGATGGCTGACAAATTCATTCGTGTTATGCTTTCGTCCGCCATGCTTTAAATTTAATAACTATTATTGTGTTCAAAGATTCAACAATTCTCTTACAAATTTTAGAGATGTGCAATTTTCGATAACTTTAGAGTAACAAACAACAAGAACAAACGGCATAAAGTTGATGTGAACTAAAGCTCTAATGATTGAATAAATAGAAAATTAAATAACGATCATTTGTACTACATTTTATCATCTGTAAACCAATCCTACCCCAGCCAAATTGATAGCAATGCTACAGGAGTTTGAAAACATTTTTAATGAAAACGTTTCCGTATTGTAGTGGGCTGCAATCCACTAGACAAACACAGTTAAATTGCGTTTTGTAAGCTCCAGTATGTTGCACACAATACATTGGCGTACTATATTCAAATACTATATTCTACACTAAAGCTAACACAATAATTTTTGGGTTGAAAAAAAATCACCGTGTATATATTCAATCATTTCAATCACACATACACACACAGATATATATATCTATATATATATATATATAACTGCGTACACGAACTTAAAAATATACAAGTTCAGCTTTCTACCTTTTATGTCTCTCGAAATCGACGCGTTCATACAGGCGGATGGACTTACACACGGTCATAACTAGATCGAATCGGCTATTGATGCTGATCTGATATACTATTTGTGCCTGTTACATACACTTGCACATATTCATTAGACCCTTTTTACCGCTTTTAAATGGGTTTAGGGTATAAAAAATAAAACTAATTTAGACAACTAAATTTTATTCATTGTTACTTTCTGACAACTAGCGCAAAGGTTTGACTTAACGTAAGACTATAATATTACTGTTGTCATTAGAATTATTTTGTTCATCATTTTAGGGAATTATTTCCCTTATCCCTTCCATCAATTGACAAAACCAAACTAAATTGCGTACAAAATACATAACATCTTTACTTTATGTATAAATCGGGTAACCGTTTTAAAACCGAAACACACTGAAAATAGTTTGAAAAGTAAAATATAATGCGAAGTTAAAATTTACATTTTGTGAGGAACGACAATAAGAGAAATTAATTGAATATAAAAAAAATGCATAAAACGAATTCGTAGAATATTAGAAACCGTGTTAAATAAAATCGATTCCTTAAAAAAAAAGAATTTTTAACTCTTTAAAGCGCTTAATTAAAAATTTTGGAAAAGAGAATTAGGTTTGTGGAATTATGGGATATACAGATTTTCACGATTTTCGTTATAGTGGGCGTGGGCGGGATACAAAGGTCGCAATATTTTTGGGGATGTTAGCTGCAAGATGCATACCAAGTCTGATATCTCTAGCTTTAAAATTGCGTGATTTAACGGTAACATATGTTACCGATTTGAGCTTTCAGATATAACGACTTGTCGATTACGGGAAAGTTTTGTGTGTTGTGTGGGAGACCTCTCCAGTAATATATATTTCAAATATGGAGCCTCTAGCTCAAAGCCGTGGGAGATATAGCCATTTCCGATTTTTTAATGCGGGTGCGCTGAGGAGTGTTCTTGTGGGCGTGGCACGGATATGAAAGTCGCAATTATTGGGCGAGGTCATTAGCAACCTACATACCAAATTGGGTGGCTCTAAGGGTGTGTCGACATGTTATAGATTTGCCAGCTTTCCGGTGGGCGTGGCACAAAAATCTTAACATTTTGTCTGAAGTAGGTAATTACAAGTATATATCCAAAATTTCAAGTCTCTATCTTCAATACCGCCAAAAAAGTCCGTCAGCATGACGGACATTGCACAAAACCAATATACTTTGGTCATTGTTTTTATGTTATTCTAATTCTGATCAAAATATAGAAATATAGAAATATATCAAATATAATTAATTAAAAATATATAATATTTTAGTGAACTGTACCTGTCGGGAGTGACTGACTAGGAGTACCCTGAACCCAGCTACGTTCCGTCGTTACAAACATTTCAACATACACACACAGAATCACATACACGAACACAAACAAACGCATATACATAGCGCTTGTGCTTGGCCACCACTATGGAAACTAAATTATTAAATAATTTCTAAATTTAGTTATGATATATATAAGATGCTGGACTTGAAAGCGCATTAAAATCTATGAAGAAACGAAAAGCCTTGTGCTTTGGAACTTGTACTTAAATTGCAATTTTGCGCAGACGTCGAATACAATATAAATATGTATTTGAGGTGAGTGGGGGCAAAATCCAAAATATTCCACGTCTGCGTAAACTTTTCGAGAACATGGTATACCAATCAATTTCGTAGTTCCTGCTCTAATATTTTTTAGATAACCTTGATAATTACCGATGATATGAAAACGGGAAACGTTATCGCCAAGTTGAAATATCCGGAAATCCGGTTGCACTCTCTTGCACTCTATAGCTCTTATTGTCTCTGAGATCGACACGTTCATACAGACAGACAGACAGGGCTCGATCGACATGGTTAATTATGCTGACAAGATTTATTTGAGCTTTATGGTAGCGGAGATGGCTTCTTCTTCATTTGCATAGAAACCATTATACCCCGTTTATTTATCAACATTGAGTTTGTTTTTATGTCGGTAAATTAGTCTGAATAAAGAGTATGTATAAATATCAATTTTGTGTTAACCTTGGACATACATATAACTTACATGTTATACTTATATGTTAATATTCTGTTTATCGAAAATATGTTGTTGGTAAGTAATGTATCTTTACGGAATACCCATAAACAATTTGAATTAATGAACAATTGCAAAGCTGTCATCAATTTAATTTCCATACCAAGTTATCGATAATTCAACACAAAAAGGCGGGAGCGTATAGTGGAAGGGAATTATTTATGTTATGGTAAAACAATTTAAGCATGCAGAAGTCTATAACGTATGTACATACAAAATATCATTGACTTCAACTTAATTTAAGGCTGGTTTTTTTTTGGTAATGCAGCTCATTTTTTAAACCGAAAGCTGAACTCTCTAATTCTATAAAATCCGACGACACAGAGTAAGTTAGGATTTCATATAAAGCACTATGTTAACAAAGGCAAATAAACAGGAAAGTATAATACCGTACGCAATTTTTTGTTAATAGAGAGACTGAAAGTAGAGCTTCTGGAGATAAATCTGAAACTTTTAAGTCCGAGGATCCTCAAGAGACTGTAAATGGAAAAAAACTGCAGCTTTTGGATTCAGGAGCGACGGAAGATCCGTTTGTGCCGCTTCCGAGTAAGTTAAAAATGGTTGAACTGCAGAATACAGAATCCAGTGAGGGAAAAGGAATTGAGGAATATGACCCATCGATGGAATCCTATCACCCCATTAATCACGCCTATTGGGGAGCTGAACGCGTGTAGGTATAACCAATATAATATAAATACTCTAAAGTTATTATTATATTTACATTTTTTGGAATATCAGCGAGGTCTTGTATGTAGTATAATTTTATAAAAAAATTCTTTTCTTTAAGGACACCCTACTTGGCATTGGCCCGAACGTTCCAAGTTATTGAGGAAACAAAAGGGCGATTAAAAATGATCGACATATTGAGCAACTTTTTTTGCTCGGTTATGCTGGTTACTCCGGAAGACTTGCTACCATGTGTATACCTTAGCATCAACCAGCTAGGCCCCGCTTATGAGGGTCTTGAACTTGGCGTCGCCGAAACCACACTAATGAAAGCCATTTGCAAAGCAACTGGCCGAAACCTGGCGCATATCAAATCTCAAACGCATTTAATTGGCGATCTGGGTATTGTAGCAGAACAGTCACGCGTATCGCAGCGCATTATGTTCCGCCCAAAGCCATTAAATGTGCAAGGCATTTTTACAAAACTAAAGGAAATCGCAAACATTTCAGGACAATCTAAAATTACACTGGTGTATGATGTCTTTGTAGCCTGCCGATTGTCTGAAGCTCGGTTTTTTATTCGCTCTTTACTTGGTAAATTACGTATTGGCATTGCTGAGCAGAGTCTTCTTACCGCCTTAGCAATTGCTTATGTTAAAAAAATGCACATTAACGATTGCAATATCAACAAAGTCGGCGATGTTTACAAAGAGGAAATTGCGGAAACTACATTGCTGCTAAAAACAACGTTTTGGTAAGCGTTTTTAATTGTATACTTGTTGACAAAGTGAAAGTAATTTGGGCTTGTGCAATATCCGTCCATCGGTTCAGGGTATCCCAAAGAGTGGGGCACTCCCGACTAAAGCACTATTTGATTCACTTTGTAAACGAACATAAGCATACACTAATTTAATTAAAATTCATTATATGCTCGTTCAAAAAATGAGTATATTTGTTTTGTTTAATGTCCAATGGCCGTCCCTCCGGATAAACGCAATATGAAATATAAAAATTCTGTATTTTTCCAAAATAACAATTACTTCTTGTTTTTCTATATTTTCAGCCAATGTCCAAACTATGACATAATTATTCCAGCAATACTAAAATATTCTATTAAAGAACTTCAAGACCGTTGCCCAATGCATCCAGGAATGCCGCTTAGACCCATGCTAGCACAGCCCACAAAGGGTGTTCTTGAAGTACTAGAACGCTTTAGTGGTATGCACATAACTTGTGAATGGAAATACGATGGCGAAAGGGCACAAATTCATCTGAACAGCCTGGGTGAGATGAGCATTTTCTCGCGCAATTCTGAAAACAATACTCCGAAATATCCGGATCTCATTGCAAGAAGCAAATCTTTTCTCAAATCGGATGTTCAATCCTATATAATCGATAGTGAAATTGTCGCATGGGATATAGAACGCAAGCAAATTCTTCCATTCCAAATTCTTAGTACACGTAAAAGGAAAAACGTTGATATTGCTGATATTAAAGTTCAAGTATGCGTCTACATTTTTGATCTTTTGTATATCAACGGCGCTTCCCTCGTTACAAAGCCGCTTTCCTTTCGTCGAAAGGTGTTGTTTGAACACTTTCAAGAAGTTGAAGGGGAATGGAAATTCGCTACTGCCCTTGATACAAATGATATGGATGAAGTGCAGCAATTTTTAGAGGAATCAATTAAAGGTAAATATGTGTTAAGATTTAATTTAACAACTATATCCCTCTTGATGTGATGAAAATCATTCATTACATTCTAAATTTTGACTAGAATTCTCTTATTCGTTTTAATGGATTTGATTAAAGAAAATTGCATTATTTTTTAGGAAACTGTGAGGGTCTCATGGTAAAAACATTGGATGAAGAGGCAACATATGAAATTGCAAAAAGATCAAGAAATTGGCTAAAACTTAAAAAGGATTATTTGTCAAATGTTGGTGATTCACTGGATCTTGTCGTCATTGGTGGCTATAAAGGCAAAGGGCGGCGTACCGGAATCTATGGCGGCTTCTTGCTTGCTTGTTATGACACAGATAACGAAGAGTATCAAAGCATATGCAAAATTGGAACTGGTATATTAATTACTTAGTTAATGCCTGTTTCGATTTTATTTGGATTTAATACTTAAAGGTTTTACTGATGAAGATTTGCGACTACACTCGGAGTTCTTCAATACGCGTGTGATAAGTAGTGCCAAATCATATTTCAGATACGACCCCAGCTTGGAGCCAGACGTTTGGTTTGAGCCTGTTCAAGTTTGGGAGGTCAAATGCGCAGATCTATCCCTAAGTCCGGTTCACAGAGCGTCTATAGGCATTGTTGATCCTGAACGTGGTATTTCACTACGTTTTCCTCGTTTCATACGCATCCGTGATGACAAGAGTGCTGAAAACGCGACTGATGCAAATCAAGTTGCCCATTTATACAAGTCACAGGATCAAGTTAGAAATAATAAAAAAACCTGCGACCTTATGGAGATTGAGAGCAGTTTTTATTAATAAATATTCGCAAAATTAAAATAAAATTTTATGTTTAAGCGTTTTATTCAATTATTTTAATGTGGTAGAATGTACACTAGTACTACTATCGGAAGACTTAGATTCACGTCGGGCATGCTCACAATTATTTTTATTGTCTTGAAGCTTTTGTTTGTTTCGTCTACCGTAGCGTTTGTTCTTGGATTTTTCTTCTGTTAATAAATAATCGCATTCGGAGGTAATTACCGGCACATCCGTTGCACGAGACAAATCTTGACAGCCACTGGGAGAGTTATCTTCTGATCCCAGACGCCTTTTAACCTTGGGTTGATATATGGCAATAGATGGGCGATCCTATTTGTAGAAAAGTTATATTAACATTCGCATTATCTATGTGATAACAAACCTTATTCCTTATGCGTCGTTCGTCCGATGAACGTAAATTGCCGACTTTGAATGAATCCGACGGTAAACAATTTTTTTGATTTGTTGACTGCATACTGTGTTCTGAGAGAGTTGCGGCTGATTTATCGATTTCTTTAGATTTTACAATATGTTCTGCATCTATATCAGCAGAACTGGTAGCTAAATTGGCATCAGTCGTACATTTTTTCTTTAAAATTACAATTTCTTTGTTTGGTTTCTGAACTTCTTTAGATGCATTTTTTGACAATTTTTGACCCGAGTCTTTTTCTGACTGGTCATTTTTTTTCTTATCTCGCTGCTCGCGCTCTCGCAACAATTTTCGCTGTTCGTGTTCTTCTCGTCGACGTTGGTCGCGTTCGGTGCGACGTTTAGAGCGTGCATTTTTGGCCGTATCGTCTGGCCCTTGACTTTCTTTCCCAAAGCCTTTTTTCGTATTATTATTGAGTGATTTTGTATTTTCATTACCAGAATCTTTCAGTTTACTCTTTTCAGGCTGTTCTGTTGATCTAAGTAACTTTTGTTCTTCACGGTGCTTCCGTTTTTCTTCGTTTCGTTTTCGGGCTTCTTCGCGACGTTTTTCTTTTTTGTTTGCCAAGTATTGAAGTAGTGGAGTAGATTTAACTTTCTCATCGGTTTTATGCTCAAAAGTAAAATCGATCTTTATATCCCCCAAACGATTAGCCTCTTCACGTTCCTCTGCCATTTTTTGTAGAAATTCTTGAAAGTGCGCTTCTTTTTCAATAGTATTCACTTTATTGTCGTGATTCCGAGCTTTATTTTTTAAAAAGCACTGAAATGGTGCATATTCCACTATGGCAATATATTCTGCACCCTTTGAATCGACAAAAACATATCCATCAAAACGATCTCGAAACTGTAAAACTTCGGCAATGTCTTTCAGCGACATATCAATGTAGGCACGGCATGTTGCTTCTTGTCCGAGAGACCAGTCTGCTTGACAGTAATAGTAGGAGTCGTTTTCTGGCAGTGGATCCACTTGATCCAAAAACTCCTTTTCGGTCATTGTCGGCGGCAAGTGTCGCACCACAATCTAAGTCAGTTATAAGAGAATTATTATTTATTCATGAATATATAAGTAGTGTGTACTTTAATGGAATGGTTTGACTTGTCCTTTTTCTCCCGTCGTTTATTAACTCGTTGTTTCTCCATATTTAAATAATTTATTTTATTTATTTAATTTGATGCTGTTCGTATGCGTCTTGTAAAATTATTTTATGAAATATTTCAAAATACATGTCAATCAACATAGCGTCGAAAAATTCATATGGAACTGTGAAATTACACACATGAATCTGTTGATAATGTGTGTATATGAGACCTTCTTGAGCAACTGACGAACGAGGTTCTGGTTTCGATCCCAAGCTATTTTAAGTTTGTTATATCTTAAGCTGATGCCATAATACTCTGCGCCATTCATAAGTTAGGTTTAATGTTCATAGGCAAAAATAATGCTTAATAAAATGAATCAGACACATTTTGCATAAAACTGAACTATTTGCTTCCTTGTCCACATATTTTATTGACTTACCTGCATTATTTATTATCTAAATGTTTAATGGCCCACACATTTAAGCTTTGCTTATCGCAATCCAATGGTACGATTTTAGAGTGCGTGAAGTACTTGTCCCAAAGACTCACCTCTTTAGTTTTTTTTTTTTTTCTATTAAGAATAAGTATAAGAAATGTACGCAGTGATTTAACGCGATTGCAATATTTTAAAAATTCTTTGCATTTAGTGGTTCCAAAATGTATATAATAAAACCAGTTTTTGTGCGGTGGATAGAGACCGCACAAAAAAATGCAAATGAAAAAATCGTACAAAACTCCTCGAGTAGCTATAAAAATAGTTTTCGCAACGCAATAAAAAACTATTGTTTTTATGCGGTGAATAGGGACTGCATAAAAAAGGTGGAAATGTGAAAGCACTTTAAAATGTGACAATTAATATTAGATTCAAAAATTAGAACATACGTTACTTTCTTTTTCTTTTTTAATTACTCACTTTGTTTGGTCGTCTTTTTACTTGCGTATATCACCGAAAGATTAAAAAATATAAACAACTCTTTGCTCCCTTGAAGTCAATTTAGTCTTACTCGGTAAAACAAATAAAACAGAAACATGAATTAGTAAATGGCTGACGCCATACATGTGATATGTGCTAATATACTTATCAAGAAACAAAAAAATTAAATGGGTGAACATTTTCTCAATTTCATTATAATTTTAATATGCAGCACAAAAAAGATCCACAAAAAAAACAATTGCACAAATAAAAAAAATTGTACAAAAATAATAATAATAATAATAATTAATAAAATTAATAATAATAATAATTAATAAAATTAATAATAATAATAATTCATAAAATTAATAATAATAATAATTATAATAGTAATATTATTTTTATTATTAACAGTGGACCAGCACGATCCATATAGCTATACTCTAAGTAGCTCACCGGCTCCTCGTGGCGGCCTCGGATACTTGTCTCATGCGGCAGAGTACATGCTCCCTAATGACGGCAATACTCGATGTTTTTTTCGGATTGTCAGACAAAAAAAGGCAATCCGACCGGTGGTAGATAAAACATTCTGACACCTGAGTACCTAGATTGAAACCCTGATGGCTGTTGGAACTGTTTGCGTCCTATTAAAACGTGGCGAGTCTTTAGGTACGTTCGACATATATTATCGTTAGCTCGGTGGCACAGGTTCAGTTGAGAGGACTCCTGCTTAGTGACCGACCTAGCTCTGAACACAAGTACCCATTCTTGTGTCATCTCTCGCATGGACCTCACTGCTTCCAAAGGGACCCATGGGGATATACATAAACCATAATAAATAAAAAAAAGCGAATAGAGAGAAGGATGTGCGAATGTATTCCGAAGAAGTAGTCTGATGGCAAGATCGCCAACTGAGGATAACACAAGGAGTGAAAAGCAGGGAGAGACATATGAGGCCCCGAAAGCTGCAGAAATGGATAAAAACGTGCCCTCATCGAGTTTGGCATATCCAACAGCAAGAGCGACACCAGCTGATGTGACGCATACACCGGCTGCGGACAAAAATCCAAAATGCGTACATAGCTCCCCACGACAGGAGCTGATATTTAAGATGAGAGCCGTAGAGGAAGAGTTGATGGCAAAATGCAAGGCTGTGCTCCGTAGAAGCAGAAAGAGCTGGACAGCAGCTGAAAAGAGAAAAAGGGAAGAGCTAGCGAAAAAATTCAATAAATTGGACGAAGAAATGACCGCCACACCAGAAGAGAATCGCTACCAGCCCCGTGGCAGAGGACTCAAACAAGAAGGCAAGGAGTATACAATCCGATGACGGATTTCAAATAGTTACTAAAAACAGAGTAAGAGCGAAAAAGGTAAAGGAAAAGATGCTAAAGCTCAAGAAAGGACCGAAACGGAACAAATTAAAAGTCAAGCAAAGCAGCAGAAGGTAAGAGCTATACGGAAGTCAAGACGCTACAGCCCGTTGTAAAAATTTAAATTTACCGAGAAAGCGAAAGCTTTAACTGCAATAAGAGAAGCCTTAAATGACGCCAATCAGGATATCCAACTGCGCATAACAGGCATTAACAGCTTGGTCAAGCTTGGACAGCAAAGACAAGTCTTTGTCATTTTGTCTACGGAAAGCGCTGGATTAAAAAAAATATGTATTCGGTGCAGAGAGAGCGGTTTTCAAATGAAAAACTGCACCAAACCACCAAGGTGCTGTCTCTGTGGGCACGAAAACATTAAGGAAATCAACCATTTCCCGGGAGCGAGTAACTGTGTCGCAAGTGTCAGGAAAACCAAGACATGAAGTTTCTGCTAGCTAACATGCATAGAGGGTCTACAGCAGACGCCTTGTTGTCTCAAATAGTTGTAGAACAAAAAGCTGATGTGGCCATAATCTGCGAGCAGTATAAGAAAAAAGAGTGTGGGGTGTGAGTAGAGGACACAACAAAAACTGCAGCAATATGGATGCCACGTGCAAGTAGCGCCCGGCAACACAACGATGGTCAGGGCAGTTGCTATGTCCATGCATAAGTCAAGGACTATCATATACTCAGCTGCTACTTAACACCAAGCGATGATATCAATGAGTTTGGGACAAAACTCAATGACTTCGAAGGTGCTGCATCGCAAATACAGGGAAAGCTTATTGTAGCAGGCGACTTCAATTCAAGTCTGGAAATTCCTTAATATCTACACTGGTAGCGACCACGAGTATATCTCGTTCGTACTGGAGGAGAATACAATAAACAGAGACCCTAATACCACACGGCAAACTCGTGGATGGAATATCAATCGGTTGAAGAAAGGAATCTTGATTGATGAAATAGGCAGGAGGACAATCAGAACCCAAGAAGCTGAAAGCGCCGTAGTCATGGTTAGCAGGGTAATGTCAACCATCAAGAGGGCGTGTAATGCAGCAATGCCGAAAACGGGAAACAGACGTAGACAAGGATAGGAAGTATACTGGTGGAGAGAGGAAATAAAAACTTTGAGGGAGACATGTATAACATGCAGACGGCACCTTACTAGAGCAAGACGCAGGGGATATTTTGCACTGGAAGAGGATCATTACAATAAGGCCAAGAAGGACCCTAATGTTGCCTTTCGTAACAGCAAACGCGAAAAATAAAAAGTGCGCTGCCACGACGTCAATGTTGACCGATGGGGCCTAGGATACAAAATTGTCATGAAGAAGCTCAGGGCGAAAAGCAATCTTCCAGACATAAACCAAGGAGAAATGAACAATATTGTTCATACGCTTTTCCTCACACACGCTTTTTCACACGCAATCAGGCAAGCAATTATCTCGCGGCAGATAAATGTTAACATAGCGGACCTCACAGAGGATGAGCTGGTGAGGGCTGCAAAGAGCTTAAAAAACAGGAAAGCACCTGGCCCTGTCAATATCCCGGCTGAAGTTCTTAAAGAAATTGCAGTGCGCCGACCAAAAGTATTGCTAGACATGTACAATTCGTGCGTTAGAAACAGAACTTTCCCTGATCCCTGGAAAATACAACGACTGGTCTTGATAAGCAAGGGTGAAGGTGACGCGACAACCCCATCAGCTTATCGGCCACTATGCATGCTTAACACAGCGGGAAAACTGAACTGAACTAGAAAAGCTAATCAAACATCGGTTGGAATCCGCGATAGAAAACTAAGGAGGACTTTCTCCGAGACAATATGGTTTTAGACCAGGAAGATCTACAGCTGAAGCAACCAAGGAAGTCGTCCAAGCAGCGGTTGCAAGTCAACAAGGGGACCATTATTCCTGGCAACTTTAGACGTGAAGAACGCACTCAACAGCGTCAAATGGGCGGATATTATTGAGTCACTTGAAAATCGATTCCGAATCTCCGGGTACCTCATGCGAAGCAGGAGAAAGATATATGCCAATACCTGCAGGAGCGGCGCAGGGATCCATCGTAGGACCAATACTCTGGAACATAAGCTACGACGAGATGCTTCGTATGGAAATGCCTGACGATACTTTCCTAGTCGGATATGCAGATGACATAGTGGCGGTCATTACAGCACGGAACCTTGAGCACACGCAACGTAAACTCACCCAGATGATGATGCGTGCTAAAGACTGGCGAGACTCTCATGGACTCCAGCTAGCAATGCAGAAAACTTGTCACCAGACGACAAATACCAACAGAGGTGGATATGAGAATAAATGGAAGCATCATTGGGACGCAGAATGCTATCAAGTACCTGAGAGATTGGCTTGATACAAAGCTCACCCACAGCAAGCAACTTGAGCAAGCAAAATCCAAAGCAGCCAGAACGACACAATCACTCAGTAGGCTCACGGCAAATATGGGTGGACCAGTGCACCAGTTCTAACGCCCGAGAATTTCATAAACAAAATGATAAGCTGCGAAGAAAACTGGAAGCTTGTGGCAACTTTTGTTGGTGACATCCTGCGTTTAAAAAGTAGGAATTTGACGCAAGATGACGAAACGGACAAAATAGGCGGCCTGGACGCAGGGTTAACGATAAGAGTGCATAGCGTGAGACGGGCCCCACTTCGAAGAAATGGGAAAGTAAGTCCAAAGTGGAGATAGGCCCATGTAAAGGGGGGGGGGGGTTTAGTGAATGGGAGTCCTACATACCTCTCCGCGACGGCAGATCGAGAGATGCATAAAGCATTTCCCCTCCTCAGCCCAAAAAATAATTATTAACTGCTACAATTGTTTTTGGGTGACCTTTTTCTGTGCTGCATATTTAAATGTTACTGAAATTGCCGAAGTTCTCGACGAACAAAATAACATTTATTGTTTCTGTGCCAGGTACCACATTAACTTCGTTTATGCTCGGGTTTTCATTTCACTCACAATCTCAGCGAATATGAGTGTTAGGGTCCCATTTGCTTAGTGTCGATTGAGGGAGATAGAAGATGTTTTGCAACTTGCTTCCTCAATTGCTGAATATTTTTTGTGCTCACACGGAGTGGTTTCAAGCGATATAAGCGTAATATTTTTCGGCTCGATCTTAAGAGGAGGTCATTAAAACACATTCTGCCAAATTTGGTGACTATCAACTTAATTTATCTTTTTGTCTAAACTTATGTTAAACTTGAGGTACACGCAATATTAATATCAATATCAAGATCGTGTTGGTTTCAGTTTTTCAAAGAAATCTTAAATCGTTTACAAAAAAGTTAAAAAAATTTATAACAACAGCAATAAATAACATAGCGTATCTAAAGATAAATATATAATTATATTTTTTTCGCTCACATTACTTTAAAAAAAAAAACAATTTCTTTATTTTCTTATTTTTGAAAGTTTAGACTTGATTCTTCAAGTGCTACAATTAAACTCCACTCTTCAAACTGACTTTGACGCTTAGCAAACCTCGGTTCTGAGCTTTTATGGTATGAAGCTTTGCATGAGCTTTCTCTCCTAATTAATTCTCCCATTGATCATAAGTTCGGAGATGTTGCTAGATTTGAGCTGCGTCTGCAAATTGGACCCTTGGTGTGAATAACGATTTTGACGGAAGTTTATGTTTACTTGATTTCGTGAGAACGCCAGAATTGTTATTATCACCAAGAATTTATTCTCAGGTTTCTTATTTCGATTAATGGTTATCTGCTTATAAGCTAATACTTATGTGATAGGGTTGGAGTCTTTTGGTTGACATGTGTACGTTTGGGTGCATGTATTAAATATGTGGGTGTGATACATATGTCACTATATATATATTTAAATTCAAGATTATAAGTAAACCGATGCATAAGTAAACCGGTATTTCTAACACTGTAACTTCCATAACTATGTCTTTCAAAATCGGTAATTGCCCTACAACTCGTATCGAAAGCAAAAAGAGATAAAAAAACACAGGCGTGGCTGAGAAATTGTCTTACCTCTTTAAAGGGGTTAACCAGCAATCTACCTTTAAAATTTGGTAACTCTAGCTCTTAAACTCTAGAGGTGTAGATTTTGCGATTTGCGGGGCGCGAGTGGGCGTCGGCGGAAAGTTTTATTCTTATTTAAAGGGGGTGACCACTAATCTAACTTTAAAATTTTGTCACTTTAGCTCTAAAACTGGGGGATATAGGCTTTCGCAATTTGTGAGGTGATGGGGTGGCTGGAGGGCGTTCTAGCATCCGTGGCCGGGCTTTCAAGGTCTACATACCAAGTTTGGAGCCTCTTGCTATAATGTTCGGGATACTTTTCTGTAATATATAATCCAATAATCCCGCCTCTACCTCAAAACTGTAGGAGATATAGCTTTTCCGATTTTTAATGCAGCATGGCCGGATATCAAGGTCGCAATTCTTGGGAGAGGTCACCAGCAATATACATACCAATTTTATTGACTCTAGATTTAATATTTCGGAAAATATGCACCTTTGATCAATTTGCGATTTCAGGTGTATCGACATGTTATCGATTTACCAGCCTCCCAGGGGGTCTCGCACAAAATTCGTAACTTTTTGTGTGAACCAGATAACTAACGATTTAATAACCGTAGCTTAGTAATTCAGTCACACATCGTTGAATTGCTGAGGCTCTAGAAAGTCTCTGTTGCAAGCATCAAATTGGGAAAAGAAGCTGGAGCGTCCCTGGAAAATCGCTTTTAAATATGGTTTTTGAAACAGCGATTTTCGCCTACGATCGCTCAAACTTGTACTCTTATTCCAGCTTCTTCAGCTCCTGCTTCTACTTCTCTTGTTGCCCACAATCTCAGCAGCGATGTTGTGGTCCTGGCCAATGCTATTGTGCTGATTAAGAATCGCGCTGGCACGTTATTTTTGTGTCGTGTTGTGTTGGATGGTGGATCAGAGCTGCATTTAATTAGGTTTCGATTCGTTCAACAACTCCAGTTTAAGAGTTTTTGCGACCAAATAGTTTCTTCCTTAACAATGCGTTTTCATGGAAGTAATCACGAGCACTGAACTTCGGGTCATGTTCGATGATTCAGCTGTTACCAGTACTGCTCTCTGAATGAAGTGTTGATGGCGGAGCCCGTTATACAACCGAAGCTGTTTAATATTTTGTTGCGATTTCGTATATTTTCCATTGTCCCTACTGGAGATGTATCGCTGCATTCGAGTTACGATCCCACATAACTACTTATAATGGATTCACTGGCGAGATTCAACTCTATCTGAAATAAGTGTGTTTAAGTTGGACACACTTAAGTATGCTACGAAACCTGTTTCTTTTCTTGAAGTTCAACCAATCGATAAGCAATTCTCATTTCCAATTGTTGCCAAACTTTAAACCTTGCTTGGAATCCTTCAAATGACGGTTTAATGTTTTCTTTTATGCCTACCAATCAGACTTCTAAGCCTTTCAAGAGCTCGCTTTTACGATCCTCTGGGATCCAGGCCACAGTACTCACAGCGGACTTTCAGTGGCGTTATATCCGACAACCATCGATCCCGCTGACATTCTTTGCAGTGGTTGACGAGAGTCCAAGGCTGCCTCTTGTCTTTTTGAAAAGCCAATATTGGAGTACTTCTCATCAAAAATCCTGCTGCAGATACCATATTGAGACGGTGCCTTAGAAAACGCAAGGGTTACCAGCCAACGCCGAGGAATCTCCAAGAGATATCCCGGGAGGGGAACACACGTTCCAAGGGAAAATGTCCACCCTGGGAAAGGTGATGGTAGTAGGGGTACAAAGAGCTGAGAGGAAAGGGGCTACGAACTCGGTAGAGCGGGTTGAGGTCGCGCATCGACCGAAGCTGAACAAGCGCCGAGAGGAAAGAGACCGACAAAGTCGGAAAAGTGGGTCGGGGTCGTGAATAGGCTGAAGTTATACATCGTTTCGAACTCGCAACGGAGCTCCTTGCGCCTCGAATTGTTAATTTATATAGATTTAATCCTAATTTCGCTTATTTTAGCTATAAAATAGTATTGTAACTGTGTGATTCAATCGCTTGTGTGAAACACATTGTTCGAATCTATTTGGCAATCTTTTATATAAATCGGTATAAAAAACTTCAGCGCAAGCATACTGGTTGACTTGTGCAGTTGCTTTGTTGTCTGTTAACTTTCTGTTGTTGCATTTTCGCTCTTTGCATATTTTTGCTCTGTTTCCGCGCTCTAAAACGGTCTAATTCCTTTCTCCGCGCTCTAAAACGCTTACATTAATATTGTTATTGGTGTTAGACGGTTCTTCTCTTTATCTAATTTTTGTGTTTTGTTTTGATTCCGTTGTGCTTATTCGGGCGAAGGTGTTGTTGTATTGTAAATACAAAACAACATCAATTTTGTATTAACACTTGTGGGTTTATTCTTTTTTAAAACTTTGTTTTTATTTTTTTAATCAGTTATTTTAGATTTATTTCTTTATTTTAAATTTATATATAATATTTTTCTACTATAAATAAAATTGCCAAGTGCGAGGAAATGTTAAGATGGGTTTTTTTTGTTGCCGGTTGTGTGATAATATGTCGCACCAAAAATGTGCTGGCCTCAACGGTCACATTATCGACCTATTCATATCAGGTTTAAAGTGGATTCATGGGATGGGATTCATGAGACCCTATGGCCGTAATGAATTTTCTGTCTCTTTCTCTTCCGCTCTTAACTTATAATTAAACATTTTTCTTCCCCTTCTCCCCACATCAAAAACAGAAGTGACGAAAATAACATCGTTCCCATGGATGTAACTTATTCTGATCCCGAACTTTTTTCTGCGTTTGAAGTTATTAGCTCTGTTCACACTGATCAAATTTCTAGCGCTAATAAACCGGAAGCCGAATCAAATGGACAATCAACCAAGGCTAACGTAAGCCTTGTAGGTGTTCCAAAAAAAAAAACAAATCTTTGTTTCTGTGCTTGCCCCTGATACTACATCTGGTGATATCAAGGCCTTTATTCTGATGAAACTTAAAGCCAATGTTCCTGTGGAAAAATTCCTATTTGCGTATATTCGGGAAATCGTATCCTTTAAAATAAGTGTTCCGGCCGAACTCTTCAGCAAAATTTGTTGTAAAGAATTCTTTCCGGATAAAAAAAAGAATACACTGCAAAAGAGAAGAATCGGTCTTCGATTGTACTTCCGCCACCTGGTCGTAGTTTTAATTAACCCCATGCAGTCTCTAATAGCACAAAAAACTACCATCGTCGTTCTCATTGGCTATTAGAATGTAAGAGGTATTTGTAGTAAAATTAGTAATCTTTATCTTAATAGTCTATATTTTCCTTTTCTTGTCATTGCCTTCTCTGAAACATGGTTAAGGCTAATACTAATACTAATACTAATACTGAAATCTTTTCTAGCAAATTCTCTATTTATAGGAAAGATGGCATTCATCATCGTGATGGTAGTATACTGATTGCTGTTGATGCTGTTTCAGTTTCGGAGATAGTAAGTATAGACTGTAATATAGATGTAGAAATTGTTGTTGTCAAATACTTGTTCCTATATTCCTCCTATGCTTTCCGATTGTGATTATATTGTAGTTCTTCAGTGTACTGTAATGTAGTGACTTCAATATTGCTGGAACTACTTGGATTTCTAATCCTGATTCTAGCGTGTTGACTTCCACGACCCAAAATGATTTTCTTGATGATTTATTTGGGATGTCATTGTGTCAAATCAATGCTATCCCAAATTCGCTACATAAAATGACTGCTCTTTTTTTGTTTTGGTTCAATTACTTGTCTGTTTCCCGTACTAAAACTATATCATGTCCACAATATCCCTATCACCCTACTTTAGAGGTGTTGATTGATTTACCAGCCGGGGTGCTAAGCCCAGGTAGTAAACCTCCAGAGCGAGTTCGCCAATTTCGTAAAACCGACTTTGCCAAACTAACTCAGCTCATATCCTAGAGTAACTGGTCTCTGCTTTACATATGTATGGACATAGATAGTGCAATGGCTATTTTTTATTCCACTATAAACCATATATTTGTGACCCGGTTAGTGATTCAATCGAAATTCTTGTTTACTTTTCTATTTATATCATTTACATTGTTATTGGCCTGTACAAAATCTACGCACTCCGCGATCGTATCCTAATCTCGACCGAGTGCCAGTTCGTGTGGTCTGGCGCCTGCTGCAATGACGTAGTCCGATTGAGTGACGATAGTAATGACGAATTGAAAAATCTCACGGATTACATTGCACTTCTGGACGTACTACTTGTTGCATCCGCTCGTTAGTAGTGCCTCTCGCTGGAAGTGTGCCAGTCTGCGGCGGCATGGATATGTTGCAGTCTCCGCATTGGCAATCGCACTTAATATGCACTGGACATCGGTAGCTATGTTTGCCATTCTGCTGGCCAGCTACCACCTCAGAGCCGAACACGGCGGTGGCTCTAAGAATCTGACCTGGCTGCAGACCGCTGCCAGGATCGAGGCCATCAACGTGGCCAAAATCAGCCTACGAGCTCTTTAGGCAACAGCCTACGGGCGAAGAATTAACTCCCGTGAAGCAGTGCCGAAGATTCTTCGTGGCACTGCTGCGCGTTGGCTTTTGGTGGGTGATGATTCAGTGGGCGCTGCACTACTTTTACATACACCACATTCTTTGGATCTCTAACTATTTATTTTTTAGAGACTTAAAAAGTAGTACTACTTTAAAGGTTTCAACGCCTGTTTCGGAGTACCACAAGGAAGCCACTATGGTCCATTTTTATTCACGTTGTTCATAAATGACCTTCCTTCTGTGTTAAGTCACTCGCGAGTGCTGATGTATGCCGTTGACGTAAAACGTTGGCTATCGTACACTAATTTCCTAACTGGGTAAAAATTGTAATCCGATCTCGACAGTTTGCGAACCTTATATGAACCGAATATATTAAATCTTAATTACAGTGTAAATTAATGTCTTTTTATAGAGGAATGCCCATTTTGAAAATTATTTTTGTAATGGTAAGCCACTGGAGCTAATGATTTGGGTATTCTTCTAAATTCCAAGCTTAAGTTTGATAATCATATTTCTACTGCTGCTAATCGATGTCCTGGGATTCCAAAAGCGCTGGTCGAAAGAATTTGACGATCCCTACGTTACTAAAACTCTATATACTTCACTTATTCGTCCAATTCTTGAATATGAATGTTGTATCTGCTGTCCACTATATATAAGGTTCATCAGGATAGAATTTAATCCGTACAAAAACAATTTCTGCTTTTTATTCTCCGGAGTCTTCACTGGAATCTAATCAATAATTCTCGCATGCCTTGTTAGCTTAGTAGACTATTGCAAATAAATCTACTCCCTCTTTCTAATGCTTGGTGTGATCTTCTTACACAAACTTATCAATGGCAAAATTGATTCTACCGAATTAATTATGCAAATTAGTGTTATGGTTCCGAGCAGAAATATTACGGATTTTTAGCTGCTTTTTCTTAAAATGTGTATTATTTGGTTGTTATAACAATCTCTTCCATTTTAATAATAATTTACGTTGGTCGGGTTGCACTTGGCGAGTGCCAAGTCTCAGCGGGAATTAGACACAGTCATTGGTCCCGAGCTAGAACCGTAAGCTTTCGCTTATTTAAACACATAATCGTCATAGAAAAACAAGTGCGAACGGTTCAGTCGGGAACGGCCGACTGGGAGATACCCCGATCCCTGTGATTAGCTGCTGTGCTTGGGGCCCACTATGGAAACTAAATTCGTGTATAGCTTATAAACTAAGAGTATGATCTTAATAAAATTTGCAGGGCTTAACAAGAGCATTGAAATCTATGTACGAACGGAAGCCCGCAGTATTTGAATTGCGTATTTTGCACATTTTTGCATATATGGGGCGAATGGCGAATTTGGTGGCTCTAGCTCTTATAGTCTAAAAAATTAGGTATTGCAATCGATTTTTATCGATAAGCGGTGCAAAATATTGACAAAAAATGATAAACGTATAGAATTATGAAATCTATAGTTGTTTAGTTTAAGTCTCTACCTTTTGTAGTTTTCAAGAACACTGCGTTCATACAAACGGATTAAGAATATATATACTTTATGGGGTCTGAGATGCTTCCTTTTCCCTGTTACATACATTTGCACAAAACCATTATACCCTATTACCCATTTCGAATGAGTTCGAATAACAGCATGTGGTAAAACTTCGGGAAGCAACAGGAAGCATTCGAACGTCAAGGGGAGTTTGACGACGGCACTTGTAGTCGCGTGTCCCGACTTTTGCGAAAATTTTCGTTTCAGACGGACGCGAACCATCAAGGTTTCGGGGCGGTTTTGAACCATAGGGTAATAGGTTTGACGTGAACTCCATTGGGAGCCCCTCGGGCAGGATTGCAAGTTGGGTGTTAGAGTTGTCCGTGGAGGAGGAAACCCCATGCAAGTAAATTACGTCGATGCTGCAGAAAATGGCCAAGGAACCAGAGAAGTATGCCGATTTCACGATGAAGAACGTACAACTCTATCGGCATTTAGGTCACAGAGACAACAAGGTATATATTTCCTGGAGACTCTAAAGTACAACAAGAGTGTCACAAAGTCGGCAAAGTATGTCGGATCTTATCGCGTAACGAAATTCGTCTCCCAGAATATCGTGCGCTTGGTCATAGACAGAGGTCAGAAGAGAAGGATTGCAAACATCTCCCTTCTGAAGTTGAATAAAAACGGAATGTCAGATGGCGGTGAAGAATCGTTGGAAGATCCTATCAAGGGGCAGGGGGTCCATGCATAAGGGCGTATTCTTGCAAGCAACTAATTCCGTAACGCCAATAACACATTAGTTTGTTTTTATACCCTGAATGCATTAAAATTGGGTAAAAGTGTATAATGGTTTTCTGAAAATTCATGTAACAGGCAGAAGGCGGCATCTCAGACAGAGCCGTCTATGCACGCAGCGTTCTCGGAAACTACAAAAGCTAGAGATTCAAACTAAACGACTCTAGATTATGTAATACAATATGCAATACGAGTTTATATTTTTTATATTTTCGATATTTTGAACTGTTTCATTAATATCGATAAAAATCTATTTAAAGACTTGTTTTTCTTAGTTTTCTTAACATGTCTCTACTATAGGAGCTAGGCCCACCATATTGGTTCATATTGGTGTGCGTGAAGCATACGCAGCTTAAGAATATTTCGGATTTTGGATACCTCCTACCACTCGCATCATATATTAAAAAAAGCAATTCAAATATTACAGACTTGGGCTTTGGCTTGTAACAAGATTTCAATTTCAAGATTTCTACTCTAGTAGTCGCTAGAGCCCACTTCCCCCGATGACGGGACGCTGTCACCATCGTCGTGGCTAACCCTAGAAGAAGTCCCATCGCCGTCTAAGACGTCAGGTTTAAGAGCCGTCGCCTAGTTTGCCGGAAGGGCCTACGACGTCAGGAGGTGGGGGACCGGAAGGAAGGGCATCAAACGACTGTACTGGCGTTGACCATAAAGCACTGGCGACAGATGAACTCGATGCCGACGTTAATCGGCTTGCGTTAGCGGATAAAATTTGAATTTGTATGCAGTTGATCAGCTTTTAAGCTTTCGACGCGTGACAATTAGCTGACAAATAAGCTTTTGTTGCGCGCTACATCCATGAATGTAATAATTATGTTAATTATTATATCGTAATTTTAAAGCTCACGTGTAGTACATTTTATCTGATAATCGCTTAGCTTAGTTATCGATAACGACAGTGTTGTTAACAAGCTGCAAGTAGGGTTGTTAATGACTATGGTTCTCATATTACATGCTTTCTTTTTTTAAATTAAATTAGTCTGTCCAGTTTTTTTTTAATCCCAGCCACATCTTTGTGGTGGTCGAATTACTTTACCGCTTCTCGTCTACACTTCGATCGGATGAGGTTCTTTTCCTGGCTTCTGACTTCTGAATCTGAATCACTACTGTTGGCTGTTTCATATTCATATGCTGATGAACTGTTAAGAGTATTTCTTTCCACAATATGCTTTCATCCGCTTCACAATTATTTGTGTCATTTAGCTTTTTACTAAATGGGACAATTTCAATTTCTTTCATGTTCTCTATATTAACTTAATTAATTAATTATTTTAAATATTTTCTTCATACATTAAATCACTTGCATTAAAATATAAATTTTTTGTTTTTGCTATAAATCTGCGGTTGCGTCTATAATGATTATTAAAACTATCCTTTACAATGTAGGAACGATCATTAACAATTCCTATTACTGTTGCATAACAATGCAAAATAATAAATACTGAGTTCTCCCACTTTTAGTACTGGCAATTCATTTGCGTTTCTATCATAGTACATTTTTTGCTTAAGTTTCTTGACTTCTAACCTTCAATGTATTTCTTGTTCATTCGAATTGTATCAACACAGTGTTCGATCCACTACTGGCAACTTTGTTTTAATGTGACGACCAAAAAACAATTGGGCTGGTGTTAACTTCATACTTGCGACAGGTATAGCATTGTTTTCTAACATATGCGATATTGAACTAACTTATCTTATAACTACTCCTTTTGTTGCCAAGCCATTGCTTTGAGCATATGTTAGATTAGAAAATATCATTTTGAGGTTAGCAACGTCTGTAAATTTCTGAAATTCACGTGATGAAAATGGGTTGTTATCACTCTTGATAACTGCTGGGTAACTAATGCGATTAAATACTTTCCGTAGGATTTCAATTATGTAACTCGATGATTTATTATTAAGGGGTTTAGATATAATTAATTCAGAATAAGCATCAATTAAAGAAATTACGTTTTTTTCCGGAATATTCAAAAACATCCATTAACACCATTTGAAAAGGATATGATGGTGATTTTTCTTGTAGCGACGGCTCTTTAACAATATTTCTTTTAAAAGTTTTACAAACAGAACAGTGTTCAACTATTTCCCTAATTGGTTTATTCATTCAAAAATAGTACATGCGAGCTCACGCAAGTGATTTTTCAATTCCTAGGTGGAGTGCATGCAGTCCATTTTCTTTTCCTAATTCAAGTGGAATTACTAGCCGATGATCTCGAAATAGAAGACCCCTCTCATAGTGCATCTCGTGCTTATGTTTATAAAACTCACGATTAACTAAATCAAGTTGATGATACCCTGGCCAATTTCTTGTTTCTACAAAAATGCAGATTTTAACTAGACTCTCATCATTTTTTAATAATTATTAATTATAATCAATTAACAACTGCGCTTAAGATTTTCTGCGCATTATACAAAATGCGCTTATCGCTCAATAAACAAAACCATGAACCAAGCCTTGATACGATTTTCAAAATACGAGTGAATCAGTCTTAAGCTGAACTTCGAATAAAGCAGTACATTGAAATCCACTTGTGTTTTATTTCGATCGGCAGCGTTGACCTTAGCGATACTATCACGGGTCATTTATTCGACTCAAAGAAAACAACAACTTAATATATATATATCTAGTTCCAGTGTTTTATAATGTATATAAAACATTGACCGATGGCGACCGATTTTTGTTATTTTGGCCGATTATACTTCTGACACCATGTAATAATTATGTTAAATATTATATCTTTATTTTAAAGCTCACGTGTATAACATTGTATCTGACAATCGCCAGAGAGCACTAAAATACAGAGCGGAATTCAGTCGTATACACGGTTATGGCAAGTTTCAGGTTCGTGGAGATGGAGACGCAAACACAAAACGAAAACACAACGCTTGATTGTATATGCCCATAAATTCTGTTGCCCAAAATGCAAAAACTATTTTTGTTTATTTTTCTTTTCTATCCTTTCTATTCCCATTTGCTTAGTGTGGATTGAGGGAGAAAGAAGATCTTTTGCAACTTGCTCCCTCACACTGCAGAACATATTCTGTGATCGCACTGAGGAATTTTAAGCAGCAATGCGCCGAAAATTGAAGAAATATTAATTTCGGTCGCTTTACTTCACTTTCGCTTTCAGAGTGCTGTGAAATATTTAAAGGGTTCGCCACTTTGGCGTAAAATCTTGCGATGTTTATTAATAATTCTTGGTGAGGGTACTTAGAAGCGGGTGCGCTTGCAAGAAAAGTTTTTCGAGATGAGTGTGCACACACACTTGTTCATATTTCGACATGTGAATGCAATATTGTAATTATGTGCCGCCCATAGGTCTGGCTGCCTGCTCGGTGTAGAAAGTCTAGATTTCAATTTTTGTGGATTTTCAGATTCGCACACATATGTTTTTATATACATAGTGACAATTATTTTGAGCTGGCTGAATAATTTGTCCTGACTTTTGACCCTTTATTTTATCAGTGCAAAAAAATGAGCAAACTGATCCGTGTCCTAATATAATTCAGAGGCTAGGTAACAATAAACACTTTCATACATTTAGTGCAAAAAATAAGAATCTTAGAAAATATAACTTAATATATAAATTAATTAATTCTAAATAGCTTCAATTTAAAATTTTAATTGAAACAGTGGGAGGGTAAGTAGTCTAGCATATAGTAGCTTAAGATTGCTTTGCATTTGTAGATACAGATACCGCCGCACATATAAAATGTACATGTGCACGAGTACTCGCCAAAGTTGCGCGCGTCTTCATCTCAGCACAGAAGCAGTGAAAAATATCAAAGCAATAAACGCTACAACAACTGCAGCCAAACTAGTGTGGTTGTTGTAACCCTTTTCATCCCTACGTCTTCATCGCAGCACAGAAGCAAAATATCAAAACAATAAACGCTACAACAAGTGCAGCCGAAATTAGTGTGGTTGTTGTTATCCTGCGCCCCCAGGAGTTGCCTACGTCTTCATCTCAGCAGAGAAAAATCGTAGAATATCAAAAAGTGAAAGAAGACAGGAGGAACTGTTGTTGTTTTATAGAGCTTTGTTGTTGCTTCCCATGGTAAATTTTGCTGCGTTTGAATTTGCTTTTGCAGGCCGTCTCCATCTCATGCCCGCCATAAAAACACCTCTGTTAACATGTATAAGACTGAATTCCGCTCTGTATTTTAGTGCTCTCTGCAATCGCTTAGCTTAGTTATCGATAACGACAGTGTTGTCAACAAGCTGCTAGCAGGGTTGTTAATGACTATGGTTGTCATATTACAATGACAACCATGGGACCGTGGTGAGTTAGAAAGCTCGCGACTTTGAAGCTGAAAAATTGGTCACGTGCTGAACGAAAGGTGAGTCGAAAAAGGTAGATCAAAACGATCGAGCCGAGATTTTGCGAAGTGAACAGACGCGTGAAAAATGCACGGAGTGACAAGACTAGAAGATAAAAAAAGGAGAAGAGGGAAAAGCGACAAAGGAAGAGATTGGAAACGGAACGACGAATACTGGAGTTAAGAATAAAAAAGGAGAACGTGAGTGGTATATTTTATTAATTAAACCAAAAATGAAAAATAATCTTCTAACCTCGGTCACTTTCGTTGCCGAAAGTAATAAAGATTTTTTTTTTTTTTTTTCCTAAAGTCTTTATTATATTTTTAATAACTTGTACAAGCGACATAAAAGGCTTTTAACATAGTTTGTATCATTTTAAGTGTATTCTCCAAGTCCATGGTTAATGGTGTCGTCGCGGGTAGTGGTTTAACTATGGGGCGGGTAAGATTTGGCCGAAGTGTCTTCTTTTCAATCTTTTGATAGGGACGGAATTGATCAGGTTTCTGGCGCGAAGCGATTACCATGTTTTTTTAATCTTTCGTTGTAATTGCTGGAGTAAATTGAGATTTGGTCTTCTACGGTATTCAGGTTGAAGTCGCGGTGTAAGGTCAAATTG
>JAWNPQ010000276.1:0-24953 GCA_035047465.1 Drosophila sordidula
ATAAATGTCACTAAATACATCTTATTGTAATTATTTGGATAAGGTTGGGAGTGGAGGGGTGCAAGTAGTCAATAAATTTACTGCATATTTGCATGTAGTCAATAAACACCCCGGAAATCTGCTAGATTTATATAAATATCTGATTTAGAGCCAAGATAGCAGCACTGCATACTTCTTATTGTTATTGTTTGCTAGATTTATATAAATATCTGAATTAGAGCCAAAATAGCAGCACTAAATACTTCTTATTGTTATTATTTGGATAAGGTTGGAGAGCTGCAAGCAGTCAATAAATGTACCGTAGATTTATATAAATATATTATTTAGAGCCAAGATAGCAGCACTAAATAATTATTACTGTTATTATTTGGATAAGGTTGGTGAGTGGATGTTTGCATGTAGTCAATAAATGTACCGATTATATGCTAAATTTATATAAATATCTGATTTAGCGCCAAAATAGCAGCTCTGCATACTATTTATTGATATTATTTGTTAGATTTATATAAATATATGATTTATAGCCAAGATAGCAGCACTAAATACTTATTGCTATTATTTTGATAAGGTTGCTGGGTGGAGGGGTACAAGTAGACAATAAATGTACTGCATATTTGCATGCAGTCAATAAACACCCCGGAAATCTGCTAGATTTATATAAATATCTGATTTAGAGCCAAGATAGCAGCACTGCATACTTCTTATTGTTATTATTCCAAGATAGTACCACTACATAATTCTTACTGTTATTATTTGGATAAGGTTGGTGAGTGGAGGGGTCCATGTAGTCAATAAATTAACCGAATATTTGCTAAATTTATATAAATATCTGATTTAGCGCCACGATAGTAGCTCTGCATACTTTTTATTGTTATTATTTGCTAGATGTATATAAATAACTGATTTTGAGCCAAGATGTTAGAACTAAATACTTTTTAATGTTATTATTTGTTGTGGATAAGGTTGGAGAGTGGAGTGGTGCAAGTAGTCAATAAATATAAAGCATATTTGCTAGATTTCTATAAATATATTATTTACAGCCAAGATAGCAGCACTATATAATTCTTTCTGTTATTATTTGGATAAGGTTGGAGAGTGGAGGGGTGCATGTAGTCAATAAATGCACCGAATATTTGCTAAATTTATAGTATCTGATTTAGCGCCAAGATAGCAGCTCTGCATACTTTTTTATTGCTATTATTTGCTAGATTTATATAAATATATGATTTAGAGCCAAGATAGCAGCACTAAATACTTCTTATTGTTATTATTTGGATAAGGTTGGAGAGGTGCAAGTAGTCAATAAATGTACCGTAGATTTATATAAATATATTATTTAGAGCCAAGATAGCAGCACTAAATAATTCTTACTGTTATTATTTGGATAAGGTTGGTGAGTGGAAGCGTGCATGTAGTCAATAAATGTACCGCAAATTTGCTAGATGTAAATAAATATCTGATTTAATGCCAAGATAGCAGCACTGCATACTTCTTATTGTTATTATTTGCTAGATGTATATAAATAACTGATTTAGAGCCAAGATATTAGAACTAAATACTTTTTAATGTTGTTATATGTTGTGGATAAGGTTGGAGAGTGGAGTGGTACAAGTAGTCAATAAATATAATGCATATTTGCTAGATTTATATAACTATATTATTTAGAGCCAAGATAGCAGCACTAAATAATTATTACTGTTATTATTTGGATAAGGTTGGTGAGTGGAGGTTTGCATGTAGTCAATAAATGTACCGATTATTTGCTAAATTTATATAAATATCTGATTTAGCGCCAAAATAGCAGCTCTGCATACTATTTATTGATATTATTTGCTAGATTTATATAAATATATGATTTATAGCCAAGATAGCAGCACTAAATACTTATTGCTATTATTTTGATAAGGTTGGAGGGTGGAGGGGTACAAGTAGACAATAAATGTACCGCATATTTGCATGTAGTCAATAAACGCCTCGGAAATCTGCTAGATTTATATAAATATCTGATTTAGTGCCAAGATATCAGCTCTGCATACTTTTTATTGCTATTATTTGCTAAATTTATATAAATATATGATTCAGAGCCAAGATAGCAGCACTAAATAATTCTTATTGTTATTATTTGGATAAGGTTGGAGAGTGGAGGGGTACAAGTAGTCAATAAATGTACCGCAAATTTGCTAGATGTAAATAAATATCTGATTTAGTGCCAAAATACCAGCTCTGCATACTTTTTTATTGCTATTATTTGCTAGATTTATATAAATATATGATTTAGAGCCAATATAGCAGCACTAAATACTTCTTATTGTTATTATTTGGATAAGGTTGGAGTAGGTTGCAAGTAGTCAATAAATGTAAATAAATATATAAATGTAGATTTATATAAATATATTATTTACAGCCAAGATAGCAGCACTATATAATTCTTACTGTTATTATTTGGATAAGGTTGGAGAGTGGAGGGGTGCATGTAGTCAATAAATGCACCGAATATTTGCTAAATTTATATAAATATCTGATTTAGCGCCAAGATAGCAGCTCTGCATACTTTTTTATTGCTATTATTTGCTAGATTTATATAAATATATGATTTAGAGCCAAGATAGCAGCACTAAATACTTCTTATTGTTATTATTTGGATAAGGTTGGAGAGGTGCAAGTAGTCAATAAATGTACCGTAGATTTATATAAATATATGATTTAGAGCCAAGATAGCAGCACTAAATACTTATTGTTATTATTTGGATAAGGTTGGTGAGTGGAGGGGTACAAGTAGTCAATAAATGTACCGCATATTTGCATGTAGTCAATAAACTCCCCGGAAATCTGCTAGATTTATATAAATATCTGATTTAGTGCCAAGATATCAGCTCTGCATACTTTTTTATTCTATTAATTGTTAGATTTATATAAATATATGATTCAGAGCCAAGATAGCAGCACTAAATAATTCTTAGTGTTATTATTTGGATAAGGTTGGAGAGTGGAGGGGTACAAGTAGTCAATAAATGTACCGCAAATTTGCTAGATGTAAATAAATATCTGATTTAGTGCCAAGATATCAGCTCCGCATACTTTTTATTGCTATTATTTGCTAAATTTATATAAATATATGATTCAGTGCCAAGATAGCAGCACTATATAATTCTTACTGTTATTATTTGGATAAGGTTGGAGAGTGGAGGGGTGCATGTAGTCAATAAATGTACCGCAGATTTATATAAATAGATTATTTAGAGCCAAGATAGCAGCACTAAACACTTCTTATTATCGTTATTTGTTGGGGATAAGGCTGGGGAGTGGAGGGTTGCAAGTAGTCAATAAATGTCACTAAATACATCTTATTGTAATTATTTGGATAAGGTTGGTGAGTGGAGGGGTGCATGTAGTCAATAAATGCACCGAATATTTGCTAAATGTATATAAATATCTGATTTAGCGCCAAGATAGCAGCTCTGCATACTTCTTATTGTTATTATTTGCTAGATTTATATAAATATCTGATTTAAGCCAAGATGGCAGCACTAAATACTTATTATTATCGTTATTTGTTGGGGATAAGGTTGGGGAGTGGAGGGTTGCAAGTAGTCAATAAATGTCACTAAATACATCTTATTGTAATTATTTGGATAAGGTTGGGGAGTGGAGGGGTGGAAGTAGTCAATAAATGTACCGAATATTTGCTAAATTTATATAAATATCTGATTTAGCGCCAAAATAGCAGCTCTGCATACTATTTATTGATATTATTTGCTAGATTTATATAAATATATGATTTATAGCCAAGATAGCAGCACTAAAAACTTATTGTTATTATTTGGAAAAGGTTGGAGAGGTGCAAGTAGTCAATAAATGTAAATAAATATATAAATGTAGATTTATATAAATATATTATTTACAGCCAAGATAGCAGCACTATATAATTCTTACTGTTATTATTTGGATAAGGTTGGAGAGTGGAGGGGTACAAGTAGTCAATAAATGTACCGCAAATTTGCTAAATTTATATAAATATCTGATTTAGCGCCAAGATAGCAGCTCTGCATACTTTTTTATTGCTATTATTTGCTAGATTTATATAAATATATGATTTAGAGCCAAGATAGCAGCACTAAATACTTCTTATTGTTATTATTTGGATAAGGTTGGAGAGGTGCAAGTAGTCAATAAATGTACCGTAGATTTATATAAATATATGATTTAGAGCCAAGATAGCAGCACTAAATACTTCTTATTGTTATTATTTAGATAAGGTTGGAGAGTGGAGGGGTACAAGTAGTCAATAAATGTACCGCAAATTTGCTAGATGTAAATAAATATCTGATTTAGTGCCAACATATCAGCTCTGCATACTTTTTATTGATATTATTTGCTAGATTTATATAAATATATGATTCAGAGCCAAGATAGCAGCACTATATAATTCTTACTGTTATTATTTGGATAAGGTTGGAGAGTGGAGGGGTGCATGTAGTCAATAAATGCACCGAATATTTGCTAAATTTATATAAATATCTGATTTAGCGCCAAGATAGCAGCTCTGCATTCTTTTTTATTGCTATTATTTGCTAGATTTATATAAATATATGATTTAGAGCCAAGATAGCAGCACTAAATACTTCTTATTGTTATTATTTGGATAAGGTTGGAGAGGTGCAAGTAGTCAATAAATGTACCGTAGATTTATATAAATATATGATTTAGAGCCAACATAGCAGCACTAAATACTTATTGTTATTATTTGGATAAGGTTGGAGAGCTGCAAGCAGTCAATAAATGTCCTGTAGATTTATATAAATATATTATTTAGAGCCAAGATAGCAGCACTAAATAATTCTTACTGTTATTATTTGGATAAGGTTGGTGAGTGGAGGGGTGCATGTAGTCAATAAATGTACCGCAGATTTCTATAAATATATTATTTAGAGCCAATATAGCAGCGGAAATCTGCTAGATTTATATAAATATCTGATTTAGTGCCAAGATATCAGCTCTGCATACTTTTTTATTCTATTATTTGCTAGATTTATATAAATATATGATTCAGAGCCAATATAGCAGCGGAAATCTGCTAGATTTATATAAATATCTGATTTAGTGCCAAGATATCAGCTCTGCAAACTTTTTTATTCTATTATTTGCTAGATTTATATAAATATATGATTCAGAGCCAAGATAGCAGCACTAAATAATTCTTAGTGTTATTATTTGGATAAGGTTGGAGAGTGGAGGGGTACAAGTAGTCAATAAATGTACCGCAAATTTGCTAGATGTAAATAAATATCTGATTTAATGCCAAGATAGCAGCTCTGCATACTTTTTATTGTTATTATTTGCTAGATGTATATAAATAACTGATTTAGAGCCAAGATATTAGAACTAAATACTTTTTAATGTTATTATATGTTGTGGATAAGGTTGGAGAGTGGAGTGGTGCAAGTAGTCAATAAATATAATGCATATTTGCTAGATTTATATAAATATATTATTTACAGCCAAGATAGCAGCACTATATACTTCTTACTGTTATTATTTGGATAAGGTTGGAGAGTGGAGGGGTGCATGTAGTCAATAAATGTACCGCAGATTTATATAAATATATTATTTAGAGCCAATATAGCAGCACTGCATACTTTTTATTGTTATTATTTGCTAGATTTATATAAATATATTATTTACAGCCAAGATAGCAGCACTATATAATTCTTTCTGTTATTATTTGGATAAGGTTGGTGAGTGGAGGGGTGCATGTAGTCAATAAATTAACCGAATATTTGCTACATTTATATAAATATCTGATTTAGCGCCAAAATAGCAGCTCTGCATACTATTTATTGATATTATTTGCTAGATTTATATAAATATATGATTTATAGCCAAGATAGCAGCACTAAATACTTATTGTTATTATTTGGATAAGGTTGATGAGTGGAGAGGTGCATGTAGTCAATAAATGTACCGGAAACCTGCTAGATTTATATAAATATCTGATTTAGCAGCACTGCATACTTCTTATTGTTATTATTTGATAGATTTATATAAATATCTGATTTAGCGCCAAAATAGCAGCTCTGCATACTATTTATTGATATTATTTGCTAGATTTATATAAATATATGATTTATAGCCAAGATAGCAGCACTAAATACTTATTGCTATTATTTTGATAAGGTTGGTGGGTGGAGGGGTACAAGTAGACAATAAATGTACTGCATATTTGCATGTAGTCAATAAACACCCCGGAAATCTGCTAGATTTATATAAATATCTGATTTAGAGCCAAGATAGCAGCACTGCATACTTCTTATTGTTATTATTTGCTAGATTTATATAAATATCTGATTTAGCGCCAAAATAGCAGCTCTGCATACTATTTATTGATATTATTTGCTAGACTTATATAAATATATGATTTATAGCCAAGATAGCAGCACTAAATACTTATTGTTATTATTTGGATAAGGTTGGTGAGTGGAGGGGTACAAGTAGTCAATAAATGTACCGCAAATTTGCTAGATGTAAATAAATATCTGATTTAATGCCAAGATAGCAGCTCTGCATACTTTTTATTGTTATTATTTGCTAGATGTATATAAATAACTGATTTAGAGCCAAGATATTAGAACTAAATACTTTTTAATGTTATTATATGTTGTGGATAAGGTTGGAGAGTGGAGTGGTGCAAGTAGTCAATAAATATAATGCATATTTGCTAGATTTATATAAATATATTATTTACAGCCAAGATAGCAGCACTATATACTTCTTACTGTTATTATTTGGATAAGGTTGGAGAGTGGAGGGGTGCATGTAGTCAATAAATGTACCGCAGATTTATATAAATATATTATTTAGAGCCAATATAGCAGCACTGCATACTTTTTATTGTTATTATTTGCTAGATTTATTTAAATATATTATTTACAGCCAAGATAGCAGTACTATAATATTCTTTCTCTTTTTATTTGGATAAGGTTGCAGAGTGGAGGGGTGCATGTAGTCAATAAATTAACCGAATATTTGCTACATTTATATCAATATCTGATTTAGCGCCAAAATAGCAGCTCTGCATACTATTTATTGATATTATTTGCTAGATTTATATAAATATATGATTTATAGCCAAGATAGCAGCACTAAATACTTATTGTTATAATTTGGATAAGGTTGATGAGTGGAGAGGTGCATGTAGTCAATAAATGTACCGGAAACCTGCTAGATTTATATAAATATCTGATTTAGAGCCAAGATAGCAGCACTGCATACTTTTTATTGCTATTATTTGCTAAATTTATATAAATATATGATTTAGAGCCAAGATAGCAGCACTAAATACTTCTTATTGTTATTATTTGGATAAGGTTGGAGAGGTGCAAGTAGTCAATAAATGTACCGTAGATTTATATAAATATATTATTTAGAGCCAAGATAGCAGCACTAAACACTTCTTATTATCGTTATTTGTTGGGGATAAGGTTGGGGAGTGGAGGGTTGCAAGTAGTCAATAAATGTCACTAAATACATCTTATTGTAATTATTTGGATAAGGTTGGTGAGTGGAGGGGTGCATGTAGTCAATAAATGCACCGAATATTTGCTAAATGTATATAAATATCTGATTTAGCGCCAAGATAGCAGCTCTGCATACTTCTTATTGTTATTATTTGCTAGATTTATATAAATATCTGATTTAGAGCCAAGATAGCAGCACTAAATACTTCTTATTATCGTTATTTGTTGGGGATAAGGTTGGGGAGTGGAGGGTTGCAAGTAGTCAATAAATGTCACTAAATACATCTTATTGTCAATAATGTAGTCAATAAATGTACCGAATATTTGCTAAATTTATATAAATATCTGATTTAGCGCCAAAATAGCAGCTCTGCATACTACTTATTGATATTATTTGCTAGATTTATATAAATATATGATTTATAGCCAAGATAGCAGCACTAAATACTTATTGTTATTATTTGGATAGGGTTGGTGAGTGGAGGGGTACAAGTAGTCAATAAATGTACCGCATATTTGCATGTAGTCAATAAACGCCCCGGAAATCTGCTAGATTTATATAAATATCTGATTTAGTGCCAAGATAGCAGCTCTGCATACTTTTTATTGTTATTATTTGCTAAATTTATATAAATATATGATTCAGAGCCAAGATAGCAGCACTAAATAATTCTTATTGTTATTATTTGGATAAGGTTGGAGAGTGGAGGGGTACAAGTAGTCAATAAATGTACCGCAAATTTGCTAGATGTAAATAAATATCTGATTTAGTGCCAACATAGCAGCTCTGCATACTTTTTATTGATATTATTTGCTAGATTTATATAAATATATGATTTAGAGCCAAGATAGCAGCACTATATAATTCTTACTGTTATTATTTGGATAAGGTTGGTGAGTGGAGGGGTGCATGTAGTCAATAAATGTACCGAATATTTGCTAAATTTATATAAATATCTGATTTAGCGCCAAGATAGCAGCTCTGCATTCTTTTTTATTGCTATTATTTGCTAGATTTATATAAATATATGATTTAGAGCCAAGATAGCAGCACTAAATACTTCTTATTGTTATTATTTGGATAAGGTTGGAGAGGTGCAAGTAGTCAATAAATGTACCGTAGATTTATATAAATATATGATTTAGAGCCAAGATAGCAGCACTAAATACTTATTGTTATTATTTGGATAAGGTTGGAGAGCTGCAAGCAGTCAATAAATGTACTGTAGATTTATATAAATATATTATTTAGAGCCAAGATAGCAGCACTAAATAATTCTTACTGTTATTATTTGGATAAGGTTGGTGAGTGGAGGGGTGCATGTAGTCAATAAATGTACCGCAGATTTCTATAAATATATTATTTAGAGCCAATATAGCAGCGGAAATCTGCTAGATTTATATAAATATCTGATTTAGTGCCAAGATATCAGCTCTGCATACTTTTTTATTCTATTATTTGCTAGATTTATATAAATATATGATTCAGATCCAATATAGCAGCGGAAATCTGCTAGATTTATATAAATATCTGATTTAGTGCCAAGATATCAGCTCTGCAAACTTTTTTATTCTATTATTTGCTAGATTTATATAAATATATGATTCAGAGCCAAGATAGCAGCACTAAATAATTCTTATTGTTATTATTTGGATAAGGTTGGAGAGTGGAGGGGTACAAGTAGTCAATAAATGTACCGCAAATTTGCTAGATGTAAATAAATATCTGATTTAATGCCAAGATAGCAGCTCTGCATACTTTTTATTGTTATTATTTGCTAGATGTATATAAATAACTGATTTAGAGCCAAGATATTAGAACTAAATACTTTTTAATGTTATTATATGTTGTGGATAAGGTTGGAGAGTGGAGTGGTGCAAGTAGTCAATAAATATAATGCATATTTGCTAGATTTATATAAATATATTATTTACAGCCAAGATAGCAGCACTATATACTTCTTACTGTTATTATTTGGATAAGGTTGGAGAGTGGAGGGGTGCATGTAGTCAATAAATGTACCGCAGATTTATATAAATATATTATTTAGAGCCAATATAGCAGCACTGCATACTTTTTATTGTTATTATTTGCTAGATTTATATAAATATATTATTTACAGCCAAGATAGCAGTACTATATAATTCTTTCTGTTATTATTTGGATAAGGTTGGAGAGTGGAGGGGTGCATGTAGTCAATAAATTAACCGAATAGTTGCTACATTTATATCAATATCTGATTTAGCGCCAAAATAGCAGCTCTGCATACTATTTATTGATATTATTTGCTAGATTTATATAAATATATGATTTATAGCCAAGATAGCAGCACTAAATACTTATTGTTATAATTTGGATAAGGTTGATGAGTGGAGAGGTGCATGTAGTCAATAAATGTACCGGAAACCTGCTAGATTTATATAAATATCTGATTTAGAGCCAAGATAGCAGCACTGCATACTTTTTATTGCTATTATTTGCTAAATTTATATAAATATATGATTCAGAGCCAAGATAGCAGCACTAAATAATTCTTATTGTTATTATTTGGATAAGGTTGGAGAGTGGAGGGGTACAAGTAGTCAATAAATGTACCGCAAATTTGCTAGATGTAAATAAATATCTGATTTAATGCCAAGATAGCAGCACTGCATACTTCTTTTTGTTATTATTTGCTAGATTTATATAAATATCTGATTTAGAGCCAAAATAACAGCACTAAATACTTCTTATTGTTATTATTTGGATAAGGTTGGAGAGCTGCAAGCAGTCAATAAATGTACCGTAGATTTATATAAATATATTATTTAGAGCCAAGATAGCAGCACTAAATAATTCTTACTGTTATTATTTGGATAAGGCTGGTGAGTGGAAGCGTGCATGTAGTCAATAAATGTACCGAATATTTGCTAAATTTATATAAATATCTGATTTAGCGCCAAGATAGCAGCTCTGCATACTTTTTATTGTTATTATTTGCTAGATGTATATAAATAACTGATTTAGAGCCAAGATATTAGAACTAAATACTTTTTAATGTTATTATATGTTGTGGATAAGGTTGGAGAGTGGAGTGGTGCAAGTAGTCAATAAATATAATGCATATTTGCTAGATTTATATAAATATATTATTTACAGCCAAGATAGCAGCACTATATACTTCTTACTGTTATTATTTGGATAAGGTTGGAGAGTGGAGGGGTGCATGTAGTCAATAAATTAACCGAATATTTGCTACATTTATATAAATATCAGATTTAGCGCCAAAATAGCAGCTCTGCATACTATTTATTGATATTATTTGCTAGATTTATATAAATATATGATTTATAGCCAAGATAGCAGCACTAAATACTTATTGTTATTATTTGGATAAGGTTGATGAGTGGAGAGGTGCATGTAGTCAATAAATGTACCGGAAACCTGCTAGATTTATATAAATATCTGATTTAGCAGCACTGCATACTTCTTATTGTTATTATTTGCTAGATTTATATAAATATCTGATTTAGCGCCAAAATAGCAGCTCTGCATACTATTTATTGATATTATTTGCTAGATTTATATAAATATATGATTTATAGCCAAGATAGCAGCACTAAATACTTATTGCTATTATTTTGATAAGGTTGGTGGGTGGAGGGGTACAAGTAGACAATAAATGTACTGCATATTTGCATGTAGTCAATAAACACCCCGGAAATCTGCTAGATTTATATAAATATCTGATTTAGAGCCAAGATAGCAGCACTGCATACTTCTTATTTTTATTATTTGCTAGATTTATATAAATATCTGATTTAGTGCCAAAATAGCAGCTCTGCATACTATTTATTGATATTATTTGCTAGACTTATATAAATATATGATTTATAGCCAAGATAGCAGCACTAAATACTTATTGTTATTATTTGGATAGGGTTGGTGAGTGGAGGGGTAAAAGTAGTCAATAAATGTACCGCATATTTGCATGTAGTCAATAAACGCCTCGGAAATCTGCTAGATTTATATAAATATCTGATTTAGTGCCAAGATATCAGCTCTGCATACTTTTTATTGCTATTATTTGCTAAATTTATATAAATATATGATTCAGCGCCAAGATAGCAGCACTAAATAATTCTTATTGTTATTATTTGGATAAGGTTGGAGAGTGGAGGGGTACAAGTAGTCAATAAATGTACCGCAAATTTGCTAGATGTAAATAAATATCTGATTTAATGCCAAGATAGCAGCTCTGCATACTTTTTATTGTTATTATTTGCTAGATGTATATAAATAACTGATTTAGAGCCAAGATATTAGAACTAAATACTTTTTAATGTTATTATATGTTGTGGATAAGGTTGGAGAGTGGAGTGGTGCAAGTAGTCAATAAATATAATGCATATTTGCTAGATTTATATAAATATATTATTTACAGCCAAGATAGCAGTACTATATAATTCTTTCTGTTATTATTTGGATAAGGTTGGAGAGTGGAGGGGTGCATGTAGTCAATAAATTAACCGAATAGTTGCTACATTTATATCAATATCTGATTTAGCGCCAAAATAGCAGCTCTGCATACTATTTATTGATATTATTTGCTAGATTTATATAAATATATGATTTATAGCCAAGATAGCAGCACTAAATACTTATTGTTATAATTTGGATAAGGTTGATGAGTGGAGAGGTGCATGTAGTCAATAAATGTAGGAAATGCTAGATTTATATAAATATCTGATTTAGGCCAAGATAGCAGTCTGTACTTTTTATTGCTATTATTTGTAAATTTATATAAATATATGATTCAGGCCAAGATAGCAGCACTAAATAATTCTTATTGTTATTATTTGGATAAGGTTGGAGAGTGGAGGGGTACAAGTAGTCAATAAATGTACCGCAAATTTGCTAGATGTAAATAAATATCTGATTTAATGCCAAGATAGCAGCTCTGCATACTTTTTATTGTTATTATTTGCTAGATGTATATAAATAACTGATTTAGAGCCAATATATTAGAACTAAATACTTTTTAATGTTATTATATGTTGTAGATAAGGTTGGAGAGTGGAGTGGTGCAAGTAGTCAATAAATATAATGCATATTTGCTAGATTTATATAAATATATTATTTACAGCCAAGATAGCAGCACTATATACTTCTTACTGTTATTATTTGGATAAGGTTGGAGAGTTGAGGGGTGCATGTAGTCAATAAATGTACCGCAGATTTATATAAATATATTATTTAGAGCCAATATAGCAGCACTGCATACTTTTTATTGTTATTATTTGCTAGATTTATATAAATATATTATTTACAGCCAAGATAGCAGCACTATATAATTCTTTCTGTTATTATTTGGATAAGGTTGGAGAGTGGAGGGGTGCATGTAGTCAATAAATTAACCGAATATTTGCTACATTTATATAAATATCTGATTTAGCGCCAAAATAGCAGCTCTGCATACTATTTATTGATATTATTTGCTAGATTTATATAAATATATGATTTATAGCCAAGATAGCAGCACTAAATACTTATTGTTATAATTTGGATAAGGTTGATGAGTGGAGAGGTGCATGTAGTCAATAAATGTACCGGAAACCTGCTAGATTTATATAAATATCTGATTTAGAGCCAAGATAGCAGCACTGCATACTTTTTATTGCTATTATTTGCTAAATTTATATAAATATATGATTCAGAGCCAAGATAGCAGCACTAAATAATTCTTATTGTTATTATTTGGATAAGGTTGGAGAGTGGAGGGGTACAAGTAGTCAATAAATGTACCGCAAATTTGCTAGATGTAAATAAATATCTGATTTAATGCCAAGATAGCAGCACTACATACTTCTTATTGTTATTATTTGCTAGATTTATATAAATATCTGATTTAGAGCCAAAATAGCAGCACTAAATACTTCTTATTCTTATTATTTGGATAAGGTTGGAGAGCTGCAAGCAGTCAATAAATGTACCGTAGATTTATATAAATATATTATTTAGAGCCAAGATAGCAGCACTAAATAATTCTTACTGTTATTATTTGGATAAGGCTGGTGAGTGGAAGCGTGCATGTAGTCAATAAATGTACCGAATATTTGCTAAATTTATATAAATATCTGATTTAGCGCCAAAATAGCAGCTCTGCATACTATATATTGATATTATTTGCTAGATTTATATAAATATATGATTTATAGCCAAGAAAGCAGCACTAAATACTTATTGTTATTATTTGGATAAGGTTGATGAGTGGAGAGGTGCATGTAGTCAATAAATGTACCGGAAACCTGCTAGATTTATATAAATATCTGATTTAGAGCCAAGATAGCAGCACTGCATACTTCTTATTGTTATTATTTGCTAGATTTATATAAATATCTGATTTAGCGCCAAAATAGCAGCTCTGCATACTATTTATTGATATTATTTGCTAGATTTATATAAATATATGATTTATAGCCAAGATAGCATCACTAAATACTTCTTATTGTTATTATTTGGATAAGGTTGGAGAGGTGCAAGTAGTCAATACATGTACCGTAGATTTACATAAATATATTATTTAGAGCCAAGATAGCAGAACTAAATAATTCTTACTGTTATTATTTGGATAAGGTTGGTGAGTGGAAGCGTGCATGTAGTCAATAAATGTACCGAATATTTGCTAAATTTATATAAGTATCTGATTTAGCGCCAAAATATCAGCTCTGCATACTTTTTATTGCTATTATTTGCTAGATTTATATAAATATATGATTTAAAGCCAAGATAGCAGCACTAAATACTTCTTATTGTTATTATTTGGATAAGGTTGGAGAGGTGCAAGTAGTCAATAATGTACCGTAGATTTACATAAATATATATTTAGAGCCAAGATAGCAGCACTAAATAATTCTTACTGTTATTATTGGATAAGGTTGGTGAGTGGAAGGTGCATGTAGTCAATAAATGTACCGAATATTTGCTAAATTTATATAAATATCTGATTTAGCGCCAAAATAGCAGCTCTGCATACTATTTATTGATATTATTTGCTAGATTTATATAAATATATGATTTATAGCCAAGATAGCAGCACTAAATACTTATTGTTATTATTTGGATAAGGTTGATGAGTGGAGGGGTGCAAGTAGTCAATAAATGTACTGCATATTTGCATGTAGTCAATAAACACCCCGGAAATCTGCTAGATTTATATAAATATCTGATTTAGAGCCAAGAGAGCAGCACTGCATACTTCTTATTGTTATTATTTGCTAGATTTATATAAATATCTGATTTAGAGCCAATATAGCAGCACTAAATACTTCTTATTGTTGTTATTGGTGGGGATAAGGTTGGAGAGTGGAGGTGAAGTAGTCAATAAATTACCGAATATTTGCATATGTATATAAATATTGATTTATAGCCAAGATAGCAGCTCTGAATACTTATTGTTATTATTTGGATAAGGTTGGAGAGTGGAGAGGTGCATGTAGTCAATAAATGTACCAACTGCTAGATTTATATAATATCTGATTTACGCCAAGATAGCAGCTCTGCATACTTTTTATGTTATTATTTGCTAGATTTATATAAATATATTATTTAGAGCCAAGATAGCAGCACTAAATATCTTATTGTTATTATTTGGATAAGGTTGGTGAGTGGAAGGTGCAAGTAGTCAATAAATGTACCGATATTTGCTATTTATATAAATTCTGATTTAGGCCAAAATAGCAGCTCTGCATACTATTTATTGTTTATTTGTAGATTTATATAAATATATGATTTATAGCCAAGATAGAGACTAAATACTTATGTTATTTTGGATAAGGTGATGAGTGGAGAGGTGCATGTAGTCAATAAATGTACCGGAAACTGCTAATTTATATAAATATTGATTTAGAGCCAAGATAGCAGCATGCATACTTTTTATTGTTATTATTGCTATTTATATAAATATATATTCAGGCCAAGATAGAGCACTAAATAATTCTTATTGTTATTATTTGGATAAGGTTGGAGAGTGGAAGGGTACAAGTAGTCAATAAATGTACCGAAATTTGCTAGATGTAAATAAATATCTGATTTAATGCCAAGATAGCAGCTCTGCATACTTTTTATTGTTATTATTTGCTAGATGTATATAAATAACTGATTTAGAGCCAAGATATTAGAACTAAATACTTTTTAATGTTATTATATGTTGTGGATAAGGTTGGAGAGTGGAGTGGTGCAAGTAGTCAATAAATATAATGATATTTGCTAGATTTATATAAATATATTATTTACAGCCAAGATAGCAGTACTATATAATTCTTTCTGTTATTATTTGGATAAGGTTGGAGAGTGGAGGGGTGCATGTAGTCAATAAATTAACCGAATATTGCTACATTTATATAATATCTGATTTAGCGCAAAATAGCAGCTCTGCATACTATTTATTGATATTATTTGCTAGATTTATATAAATATATGATTTATAGCCAAGATAGAGCACTAAATACTTATTGTTATATTTGGATAAGGTGATGAGTGGAGAGGTGCATGTAGTCAATAAATGTACCGGAAATGCTAATTTATATAAATATCTGATTTAGAGCCAAATAGCAGCACTGCATACTTTTTATTGCTATTATTTGCTAATTTATATAAATATATATTAGAGCCAAGATAGCAGACTAAATAATTCTTATTGTTATTATTTGGATAAGGTTGGAGAGTGGAGGGGTACAAGTAGTCATAAATGTACGATTTGCTAGATGTAAATAAATATTGATTTAATGCCAAGATAGCAGCTCTGCATACTTTTTATTGTTATTATTTGCTAGATGTATATAAATATGATTTAGAGCCAAGATATTAGAACTAAATACTTCTTATGTTATTATTATTGTGGATAAGGTTGGAGAGTGGAGGGTCAAGTAGTCAATAAATTAGTATTAGATTTATATAAATATTTATTTAGAGCCAAGATAGCAGTATATATAATTCTTTCTGTTATTATTTGGATAAGGTTGGAGAGTGGAGGGGTGCATGTAGTCAATAAATTCGAATATTGCTAATTTATATAATTCTTTTAGCGCCAAATGCAGCTTGCATACTTTTATTGATATTTTTGCTAGATTTATTAAATTTGATTTATGCCAAGATAGCAGCACTAAATCTTTTTTTTTTGGTAAGGTTGATGAGTGGAGAGGTGATGTAGTATAATTCGGACCTGTAGATTTTTATTTGTTTAGGCCAAGATAGATGATATTGTATTATTTGTAAATTATATAAATTATGATTCAGGCCAAGATAGCAGACTAAATAATTCTTATTGTTATTATTTGGATAAGGTGGAGAGTGGAGGGGTACAAGTAGTCAATAAATGTACCGAATTTGCTAGATGTAAATAAATATCTGATTTAATGCCAAGATAGCAGCTCTGCATACTTTTTTGTTATTATGTAATGTATATAAATAAGATTAGAGCCAAATATTAGAACTAAATACTTTTTAATGTATTATATGTTGTGGATAAGGTTGGAGAGTGGAGTGGTGCAAGTAGTCAATAAATATAATGCATATTTGTAGATTTATATAAATATATTTTTACAGCCAAGATAGCAGCACTATATACTTCTTACTGTTATTATTTGGATAAGGTTGGAGAGTGAGGGGTGCATGTAGTCATAATGTCGAGTTTATTATTTTTTTAGAGCCAATATAGCAGCACTGCATACTTTTTATGTTATTTTGTAATTTATATAATATTTATTTAAGAAGATAGCAGACTATATAATTCTTTCTGTTATTATTTGGATAAGGTTGGAGAGTGGAGGGGTGCATGTAGTCAATAAATTAACCGAATATTTGCTAATTTATATAAATATCTGATTTAGCGCCAAAATAGCAGCTCTGCATACTATTTATTGATATTATTTGCTAGATTTATATAAATATATGATTTATAGCCAAGATAGCAGCACTAAATACTTATTGTTATTATTTGGATAAGGTTGATGAGTGGAGAGGTGCATGTAGTCAATAAATGTACCGGAAACCTGCTAGATTTATATAAATATCTGATTTAGAGCCAAGATAGCAGCACTGCATACTTTTTATTGCTATTATTTGCTAAATTTATATAAATATATGATTCAGAGCCAAGATAGCAGCACTAAATAATTCTTATTGTTATTATTTGGATAAGGTTGGAGAGTGGAGGGGTACAAGTAGTCAATAAATGTACCGCAAATTTGCTAGATGTAAATAAATATCTGATTTAATGCCAAGATAGCAGCACTACATACTTCTTATTGTTATTATTTGCTAGATTTATATAAATATCTGATTTAGAGCCAAAATAGCAGCACTAAATACTTCTTATTCTTATTATTTGGATAAGGTTGGAGAGCTGCAAGCAGTCAATAAATGTACCGTAGATTTATATAAATATATTATTTAGAGCCAAGATAGCAGCACTAAATAATTCTTACTGTTATTATTTGGATAAGGCTGGTGAGTGGAAGGTGCATGTAGTCAATAAATGTACGAATATTTGCTAAATTTATATAAATATCTGATTTAGCGCCAAAATAGCAGCTCTGCATACTATATATTGATATTATTTGTAGATTTATATAAATATATGATTTATAGCCAAGATAGCAGCACTAAATACTTATTGTTATTATTTGGATAAGGTTGATGAGTGGAGAGGTGCATGTAGTCAATAAATGTACCGAAACCTGCTAGATTTATATAAATATCTGATTTAGAGCCAAGATAGAGACTGCATACTTCTTATTGTTATTATTTGCTAGATTTATATAAATATCTGATTTAGCGCCAAAATAGCAGCTCTGCATACTTTTATTGATATTATTTGCTAGATTTATATAATATTGATTTATAGCCAAGATAGATCACTAAATACTTCTTATTGTTATATTTGGTAAGGTTGGAGAGGTGCAAGTAGTCAATAATGTACGTAGATTTATATAAATATATTATTTAGAGCCAAGATAGCAGACTAAATAATTCTTACTGTTATTATTTGGATAAGGTTGGTGAGTGGAAGCGTGCATGTAGTCAATAAATTACCGAATATTTGCTAAATTTATATAAGTATCTGATTTAGCGGCAAAATATCAGCTCTGCATACTTTTTTATTGCTATTATTTGCTAGATTTATATAAATATATGATTTAAAGCCAAGATAGCAGCACTAAATACTTCTTATTGTTATTATTTGGATAAGGTTGGAGAGGTGCAAGTAGTCAATACATGTACCGTAGATTTACATAAATATATTATTTAGAGCCAAGATAGCAGAACTAAATAATTCTTACTGTTATTATTTGGATAAGGTTGGTGAGTGGAAGCGTGCATGTAGTCAATAAATGTACCGAATATTTGCTAAATTTATATAAATATCTGATTTAGCGCCAAAATAGCAGCTCTGCATACTATTTATTGATATTATTTGCTAGATTTATATAAATATATGATTTATAGCCAAGATAGCAGCACTAAATACTTATTGTTATTATTTGGATAAGGTTGATGAGTGGAGGGGTGCAAATAGTCAATAAATGTACTGCATATTTGCATGTAGTCAATAAACACCCCGGAAATCTGCTAGATTTATATAAATATCTGATTTAGAGCCAAGAGAGCAGCACTGCATACTTCTTATTGTTATTATTTGCTAGATTTATATAAATATCTGATTTAGAGCCAATATAGCAGCACTAAATACTTCTTATTGTTGTTATTTGGTGGGGATAAGGTTGGAGAGTGGAGGGGTGGAAGTAGTCAATAAATGTACCGAATATTTGCCATATGTAAATAAATATCTGATTTATAGCCAAGATAGCAGCTCTGAATACTTATTGTTATTATTTGGATAAGGTTGGAGAGTGGAGAGGTGCATGTAGTCAATAAATGTACCGGAAACCTGCTAGATTTATATAAATATCTGATTTACAGCCAAGATAGCAGCTCTGCATACTTTTTATGGTAATTATTTCCTAGATTTATATAAATATATTATTTAGAGCCAAGATAGCAGCACTAAATAATTCTTACTGTTATTATTTGGATAAGGCTGGTGAGTGGAAGCGTGCATGTAGTCAATAAATGTACCGAATATTTGCTAAATTTATATAAATATCTGATTTAGCGCCAAAATAGCAGCTCTGCATACTATTTATTGATATTATTTGCTAGATTTATATAAATATATGATTTATAGCCAAGATAGCAGCACTAAATACTTATTGTTATAATTTGGATAAGGTTGATGAGTGGAGAGGTGCATGTAGTCAATAAATGTACCGGAAACCTGCTAGATTTATATAAATATCTGATTTAGAGCCAAGATAGCAGCACTGCATACTTTTTATTGCTATTATTTGCTAAATTTATATAAATATATGATTCAGCGCCAAGATAGCAGCACTAAATAATTCTTATTGTTATTATTTGGATAAGGTTGGAGAGTGGAAGGGTACAAGTAGTCAATAAATGTACCGCAAATTTGCTAGATGTAAATAAATATCTGATTTAATGCCAAGATAGCAGCTCTGCATACTTTTTATTGTTATTATTTGCTAGATGTATATAAATAACTGATTTAGAGCCAAGATATTAGAACTAAATACTTTTTAATGTTATTATATGTTGTGGATAAGGTTGGAGAGTGGAGTGGTGCAAGTAGTCAATAAATATAATGCATATTTGCTAGATTTATATAAATATATTATTTACAGCCAAGATAGCAGTACTATATAATTCTTTCTGTTATTATTTGGATAAGGTTGGAGAGTGGAGGGGTGCATTAGTCAATAAATTAACCGATAGTTGCTAATTTATATAATATCTGATTTAGCGCCAAAATAGCAGCTCTGATACTATTTATTGATATTATTTGTAGATTTATATAAATATATGATTTATAGCCAAGATAGCAGCACTAAATACTTATTGTTATTATTTGGATAAGGTTGATGAGTGGAGAGGTGCATGTAGTCAATAAATGTACCGGAAACCTGCTAGATTTATATAAATATCTGATTTAGAGCCAAGATAGCAGCACTGCATACTTTTTATTGCTATTATTTGCTAAATTTATATAAATATATGATTCAGAGCCAAGATAGCAGCACTAAATAATTCTTATTGTTATTATTTGGATAAGGTTGGAGAGTGGAGGGGTACAAGTAGTCAATAAATGTACCGCAAATTTGCTAGATGTAAATAAATATCTGATTTAATGCCAAGATAGCAGCTCTGCATACTTTTTATTGTTATTATTTGCTAGATGTATATAAATAACTGATTTAGAGCCAAGATATTAGAACTAAATACTTTTTAATGTTATTATATATTGTGGATAAGGTTGGAGAGTGGAGTGGTGCAAGTAGTCAATAAATATAATGCATATTTGCTAGATTTATATAAATATATTATTTACAGCCAAGATAGCAGTACTATATAATTCTTTCTGTTATTATTTGGATAAGGTTGGAGAGTGGAGGGGTGCATGTAGTCAATAAATTAACCGAATAGTTGCTACATTTATATCAATATCTGATTTAGCGCCAAAATAGCAGCTCTGCATACTATTTATTGATATTATTTGCTAGATTTATATAAATATATGATTTATAGCCAAGATAGCAGCACTAAATACTTATTGTTATAATTTGGATAAGGTTGATGAGTGGAGAGGTGCATGTAGTCAATAAATGTACCGGAAACCTGCTAGATTTATATAAATATCTGATTTAGAGCCAAGATAGCAGCACTGCATACTTTTTATTGCTATTATTTGCTAAATTTATATAAATATATGATTCAGAGCCAAGATAGCAGCACTAAATAATTCTTATTGTTATTATTTGGATAAGGTTGGAGAGTGGAGGGGTACAAGTAGTCAATAAATGTACCGCAAATTTGCTAGATGTAAATAAATATCTGATTTAATGCCAAGATAGCAGCACTGCATACTTCTTTTTGTTATTATTTGCTAGATTTATATAAATATCTGATTTAGAGCCAAAATAACAGCACTAAATACTTCTTATTGTTATTATTTGGATAAGGTTGGAGAGCTGCAAGCAGTCAATAAATGTACCGTAGATTTATATAAATATATTATTTAGAGCCAAGATAGCAGCACTAAATAATTCTTACTGTTATTATTTGGATAAGGCTGGTGAGTGGAAGCGTGCATGTAGTCAATAAATGTACCGAATATTTGCTAAATTTATATAAATATCTGATTTAGCGCCAAGATAGCAGCTCTGCATACTTTTTATTGTTATTATTTGCTAGATGTATATAAATAACTGATTTAGAGCCAAGATATTAGAACTAAATACTTTTTAATGTTATTATATGTTGTGGATAAGGTTGGAGAGTGGAGTGGTGCAAGTAGTCAATAAATATAATGCATATTTGCTAGATTTATATAAATATATTATTTACAGCCAAGATAGCAGCACTATATACTTCTTACTGTTATTATTTGGATAAGGTTGGAGAGTGGAGGGGTGCATGTAGTCAATAAATTAACCGAATATTTGCTACATTTATATAAATATCAGATTTAGCGCCAAAATAGCAGCTCTGCATACTATTTATTGATATTATTTGCTAGATTTATATAAATATATGATTTATAGCCAAGATAGCAGCACTAAATACTTATTGTTATTATTTGGATAAGGTTGATGAGTGGAGAGGTGCATGTAGTCAATAAATGTACCGGAAACCTGCTAGATTTATATAAATATCTGATTTAGCAGCACTGCATACTTCTTATTGTTATTATTTGCTAGATTTATATAAATATCTGATTTAGCGCCAAAAAAGCAGCTCTGCATACTATTTATTGATATTATTTGCTAGATTTATATAAATATATGATTTATAGCCAAGATAGCAGCACTAAATACTTATTGCTATTATTTTGATAAGGTTGGTGGGTGGAGGGGTACAAGTAGACAATAAATGTACTGCATATTTGCATGTGTCAATAAACACCCCGGAAATCTGCTAGATTTATATAAATATCTGATTTAGAGCCAAGATAGCAGCACTGCATACTTCTTATTTTTATTATTTGCTAGATTTATATAAATATCTGATTTAGTGCCAAAATAGCAGCTCTGCATACTATTTATTGATATTATTTGCTAGACTTATATAAATATATGATTTATAGCCAAGATAGCAGCACTAAATACTTATTGTTATTATTTGGATAAGGTTGGAGAGTGGAGTGGTGCAAGTAGTCAATAAATATAATGCATATTTGCTAGATTTATATAAATATATTATTTACAGCCAAGATAGCAGTACTATATAATTCTTTCTGTTATTATTTGGATAAGGTTGGAGAGTGGAGGGGTGCATGTAGTCAATAAATTAACCGAATAGTTGCTACATTTATATCAATATCTGATTTAGCGCCAAAATAGCAGCTCTGCATACTATTTATTGATATTATTTGCTAGATTTATATAAATATATGATTTATAGCCAAGATAGCAGCACTAAATACTTATTGTTATAATTTGGATAAGGTTGATGAGTGGAGAGGTGCATGTAGTCAATAAATGTACCGGAAACCTGCTAGATTTATATAAATATCTGATTTAGAGCCAAGATAGCAGCACTGCATACTTTTTATTGCTATTATTTGCTAAATTTATATAAATATATGATTCAGAGCCAAGATAGCAGCACTAAATAATTCTTATTGTTATTATTTGGATAAGGTTGGAGAGTGGAGGGGTACAAGTAGTCAATAAATGTACCGCAAATTTGCTAGATGTAAATAAATATCTGATTTAATGCCAAGATAGCAGCACTGCATACTTCTTTTTGTTATTATTTGCTAGATTTATATAAATATCTGATTTAGAGCCAAAATAACAGCACTAAATACTTCTTATTGTTATTATTTGGATAAGGTTGGAGAGCTGCAAGCAGTCAATAAATGTACCGTAGATTTATATAAATATATTATTTAGAGCCAAGATAGCAGCACTAAATAATTCTTACTGTTATTATTTGGATAAGGCTGGTGAGTGGAAGCGTGCATGTAGTCAATAAATGTACCGAATATTTGCTAAATTTATATAAATATCTGATTTAGCGCCAAGATAGCAGCTCTGCATACTTTTTATTGTTATTATTTGCTAGATGTATATAAATAACTGATTTAGAGCCAAGATATTAGAACTAAATACTTTTTAATGTTATTATATGTTGTGGATAAGGTTGGAGAGTGGAGTGGTGCAAGTAGTCAATAAATATAATGCATATTTGCTAGATTTATATAAATATATTATTTACAGCCAAGATAGCAGCACTATATACTTCTTACTGTTATTATTTGGATAAGGTTGGAGAGTGGAGGGGTGCATGTAGTCAATAAATTAACCGAATATTTGCTACATTTATATAAATATCAGATTTAGCGCCAAAATAGCAGCTCTGCATACTATTTATTGATATTATTTGCTAGATTTATATAAATATATGATTTATAGCCAAGATAGCAGCACTAAATACTTATTGTTATTATTTGGATAAGGTTGATGAGTGGAGAGGTGCATGTAGTCAATAAATGTACCGGAAACCTGCTAGATTTATATAAATATCTGATTTAGCAGCACTGCATACTTCTTATTGTTATTATTTGCTAGATTTATATAAATATCTGATTTAGCGCCAAAAAAGCAGCTCTGCATACTATTTATTGATATTATTTGCTAGATTTATATAAATATATGATTTATAGCCAAGATAGCAGCACTAAATACTTATTGCTATTATTTTGATAAGGTTGGTGGGTGGAGGGGTACAAGTAGACAATAAATGTACTGCATATTTGCATGTGTCAATAAACACCCCGGAAATCTGCTAGATTTATATAAATATCTGATTTAGAGCCAAGATAGCAGCACTGCATACTTCTTATTTTTATTATTTGCTAGATTTATATAAATATCTGATTTAGTGCCAAAATAGCAGCTCTGCATACTATTTATTGATATTATTTGCTAGACTTATATAAATATATGATTTATAGCCAAGATAGCAGCACTAAATACTTATTGTTATTATTTGGATAGGGTTGGTGAGTGGAGGGGTAAAAGTAGTCAATAAATGTACCGCATATTTGCATGTAGTCAATAAACGCCTCGGAAATCTGCTAGATTTATATAAATATCTGATTTAGTGCCAAGATATCAGCTCTGCATACTTTTTATTGCTATTATTTGCTAAATTTATATAAATATATGATTCAGCGCCAAGATAGCAGCACTAAATAATTCTTATTGTTATTATTTGGATAAGGTTGGAGAGTGGAGGGGTACAAGTAGTCAATAAATGTACCGCAAATTTGCTAGATGTAAATAAATATCTGATTTAATGCCAAGATAGCAGCT